>PITA01023440.1:0-28140 GCA_004023965.1 Spilogale gracilis
AAGGAAAGGGGAAAGGGAAGAGGAAAGGAAGGAAAGGAAGG
Source organism: Spilogale gracilis (assembly GCA_004023965.1). Classification (NCBI taxonomy): domain Eukaryota; kingdom Metazoa; phylum Chordata; class Mammalia; order Carnivora; family Mephitidae; genus Spilogale; species Spilogale gracilis. The sequence goes on from PITA01023440.1 coordinate 42, forward strand.
AAGGAAGGAAGGAGAGGAGAGAAGAGGAGAGGAGGAAGGAGAAAAGAGAAAAGAATATTTGGGCTGCAATGCAGGGAACAGTTAAGCAGAGAGTTAAAATGGAAGTGGCAGGACCACATTATTGTGATGACCCAGGCTAGAGATGATGGTGTCATAAACAAGGGTGGTGTACATGGATGGGCTGATGCGAGACATGTTATTGAGGCAGCATGCCAGTGGGTGCTGAATGGGCTCATGATGGGAAAGGAAGACTCAGGATGACTCTCAGACTACTGGCTTGAACAAAATCTTAGTAGGTGGAGACTTACTGAAATCAGGAAGACTGAGAGAGAAAAATGTTTTTTGATATGCACAGACTCAAGGAGTTTTATTTTGGCAGTTATTGGCATAAATGTGGTATTTCAGACCATGAGAGTGAACCTAGGGAGAGAATCATCCACTCTCAAGGCCTACAGTAGTCCAGTGATATTTAGAAGTTGGGTCACATTAGAATAGTCTACACAGGAAGGACCAAGAAGGAACAGCAAAGAGATAGGAGAACACCATGAGACTTCAGTATCATGGACTCCAAGAGAACTTTCTGAGCTGGAGGGAGTGAATGCGACCTAAGAGCTCGGTTGTCCACTGGATTCATTTTGGCAGTGGAGAGATCAGTAGTGCCCCTGGCATAAACAGTTTCATGGAGTAGTGGAAATGAAAGCCAGTGTGCAGTCGATTGAAAAAAAGGATGGAAAATGTTCAGACCATGCATGTATAGAAATTCTCAGGAAAATTCCTCTGCCCAGCTGCCATTTGGCCAGACAGACTTTGACAAGCCTTTAGTGACACAGGACAGCTCCGGAGAGGTAATCACGCATGTCACATTGGTTACTTGTCAGCTCTCAGGAGATGTGGCACTGCTATGAAAGTGCTCGCTCTGGCTCACAATCATCTTCTTTGCATGCTTCTTTCTATCACTAAACTAAAGCAGGCCCAGCAGACGTTATTAGATAGCACAAAGATGTGCTCTACACTCACAGCAGAATGGAAGCACTGTCAGCAGAAAATCAGGCAACTGGAGCTTCAGGGACTTAAACAGGCTCAGAGCATCAAAGCACAGAACAACCTGCAGGAAAAGCTGGCTCAGGAGAAATCAAAAGTTGCTGATGCAGAGGCAAAGGTAATTATCCTCATGCTTAATAAATAGCGTGCACTGGATACCACTACTGAAATCCTGTTTCCCTAAGGATTTTATAAGTAGCTACGATGAAAAATTGATAGAATTCTAGGGTTTTTCTTTGCTCTTCCATGCTCTCCTCTCCTTTGACTTCACCTGCTGCTGCAGTTTCAATGAATCTCCTGTTTCTTTAAGCTGCATGAACTTTAAAAGGTAGGTTTCAATAAAGCTATAATATTTACTTGAAGTAACTGATTGAAGCCATGTGACTTTTGTTTTATGCTTTCAGCTTTTAAAAGGCTGATTCTCCTCTCCTTTGTGTGTTTATATGATTTTTATTTTGTTATTTTGGGGGGATTTGTGTTGTGAAATGGACATTTTGAAATCATGCCCCTGCATTTCATAGTGCCTAACACCAGGTGGTAGTAGTACGTAACAGTTGCACATTTTGATCTGTGGGTTTGAGAGTCCAATCTAGCATAAAAAAATAAATCATAAAATAAGGAAACAAATAATTTCATCGGACCATATAAATATAAATCCAACATCAAAAAGTAGTTGACAGCAATTTAAAATGCTCAAAAGCCTAATTTTGAGCTAAGGAAACCAGAACAAGAGCGTTCATACTGTGTAATTTAATTTATATAAGGTTTAAGAATAGACAAAACTCAGCTGTGATCAGAGGATGGTGGTTGTCTTCATGAGGGTTACTGGGTGGGAGAGGATAAGAGGAAATCTTCTGTGGTGCTGAGAATATTGTATATCCTGATGTGAGAGGTAGTTGGTTAGGTAGAACTTCATTTGATATGCTTAAGATATGCACGTTTGGGGGCGCCTGGGTGGCTCGGTTGGTTAAGCGACTGCCTTCGGCTCAGGTTATGATTCCGGAGACTCGGGATCGAGTCCCGCATCGGGCTCCCTGCTCGGCGAGAAGCCTGCTTCTCCCTCTCTCACTCCTCCTACTTGTGTTCTTTCTCTCGCTGTGTTTCTCTAAAAAGAAAAAGAAAAAAAGATATGCACGTTCTATGTATGTTATTCCTCCGTTAAAAAAGTGGTTGGTAACTACGGATTAGTAAAAAAAAATCTAAATTCAGTAAAAAAAAATACATATTAGTAAAAAAAATCTGAATTTAGCTAAATATTGGTGAGGATTTTGTGCAACAAGGACTCATATATTGACTGCAACTGGGAGAATAAATTCACACAAACACTTTGGGTTTTTTAAAAGATTTATTTATTTATTTTAGAGAGAGAGCACACATGAGAGCAGGGGGAGGGGCAGAGGAAGAGGGGAGAGAAAATCTTCAAGCAGACACCCTGCTGAGCGTGGAGACCCATGTGGGGCTTGACCCCAGGACCCCAACATCACAACCTGAGCTGAAATCAAAAGCCAGACACTTAACTGACTAAGCTACCTAGGCACCCCAGTATAAACACTTTGGAAAGCAATTTGGCATTTCTATTTAGTTAAGTTAAAGACGTATGTAACTTACAACCCAACACCTCCACTACTGGGCATAAATACTGGAGAAAATGTCATATTGCACATATGTGTCAGGAGATAGGAATATAATCATTTTTGTAGAAACACTGTTCAAAATAGCAGAAAATTGGAAGCAACCCTCGTGTCCACTGACATAAGATAGAATAAATAAACTGTATATTATACAATAGTGTAAAACAGTGAAAATAGATTATAGGTACATGTTGTGGTTCGACATAATATTGACTAAAAACCAAAGCACCAAAAACACAGTATGATTCCATTAATACAAAGGTCAAAATGGTGTACAATAAAATCCATGTTATATAGATTGTATATTAAAGACAAAGCAAGGAAATGATTAGTACAGAATTCAAGATACAGGTTTTCTCAAGTGGGGAGGGAAAGGCCATAATGAACAAAGTCCCAGAGTAGACTTCAGAAGTATTGGAAATGTTCTTTTCTTAAATTGGGTGACAGGATCCAATGTTTGCATATGTCCTTGTAGAGAAACCAACAGGGTAATATTGTCATTTGTGGAATTAAGAGTGAATATCTGTAAGGAAGCATTTTCCCTAAGTGAAACTAAGTGGAGCCGCTCAAAGGAACTTGAGGTGGCCATAAGATGACTGGCTGCCCACTGCCATTCCCCCTGAATCATTCTCCATCTTCACCTCTCCTGTGGTTCGTGGGCTCTGCAAGGACTTAGGGCTGATGCATAACACCCTGCTCTTAAAAGAGGACTGCCATCCACTGGCATTCAGTGAAATTTTGAATGGTGCCAAACCATTATGCTGTGTACATTGTCAGATCAAGAATACATTTGAGAGACAATAGCTATTCTGCTAAAAACTATTCATTCAACAAATATTTATTGAACATCTACTATGTGCCAGTACATACCATACAAAATTGTGTCACAATTTTGGGTGACACCAGGGTATATAAAAAATAGATAAACAAAAATAGACTTATCTAACAAAAAAATTTTAATGATACTTTTAATCTAACATGTAAATTATAAAAATTATACATCTCTCTTTCAAAGGCATTAGTCTTATTTTTAGTTCTCCCAGTGTATTAAAGGATGTATTACTGGTGCTAGGTGATATGCTAATAAGTAACTTGATTTATAAGAGACGTCTTTGTTTTAGAAGTAGATTGTGAATCTTGCTGCACTGTGAAGAAACTAGATGCGTTCACACATTGCTGTCAGAATTATAAATTGGCCTAATACCTGTAGAGCCAGTTGGGCAGTATCTATTAAACAAACAAATAATAACCTTTACCCTAGAAAATTCATATCTTGTAATTTATTCTAGAGCAATTGTTTGTAATAACAAAAGATTGGAACCAATTTTAATATTCCATCAGTAAGGTATCAACTTAAATAAGTTATAGTATGTCCTTATAGTAGAATGGTATGTGGCTATAAAAAAGAAGGCAAATCTACATAAAGATATAATAGAGAAAAATCACCAAGTGTATTGTTATTTTAAAAAAGCAAGGTGCGGGTGGCGCCTGGTGGCTCAGTTGGCTCAGCCTTCAGCTCAGGCCATGATCCCGGAGACCTGGGATTGAGTCCCACACTGGGCTCCCTGCTTGGTGGGAAGCCTGCTTCTCCCTCTCTCACTCCCCCTGCTTGTGTTCCTTCTCTGGCTGTGTTTCTCTCTGTCAAATAAATAAAATCTTAAAAAAAAAAAAAAAAAAGCAAGGTGTAGAAGTGCCTGGGTGGCTCAATTCATTAAGCCTCTGACTCTTGATTTTGCCTCAGGTCACGGTCTCAGCTCCTGGCTCAGAGTGCTGAGATTGAGCCCTGCAGGGAGCTCTGCACTGGGGTGAAGTCTGCTTAAGATTCTCCCTCTGGCCCCAAGATTTTTTTTAAAAAACAGGGTGCATAAGTATATACGATATGCCATCATTTGTGTAAAAAATGTGTATGGAGGAGGACTGTATAATAATATTTATTTGGGCATAAATAAATCTCTGGAAAGGTACACAAGAAACTAATACCAGTGATTGATTACCTATGTGGTTGAGGAAAGCTGGCAATAAGACAGGATAGAGATGAGAAGAAGGAGTTTTCAGTATATAACTTCATTTACGCAAACATACACTAAACTATGTGAATGTATCATATATTGTAAAACTTAGGTAAGTTATTTTAAAGTTAAAGTAAATTTGGCCATGCACCTTACTTTAGACCAGATTTGTTTGTTAGCACGATGTTTGCTAGTTACTCAGAGGGTATTTCCCTAACTGGAAAAAAGGTCAGACTTTCCTTAATGTTTTATTTATGAAATTCTTCCTTTAAGATTTTGGATCTGCAGCAGAAATTAGAACATGCTCAAAAAGTCTGTCTCTCTGACACTTGTATTTTGGGGAAGAAGCAACTAGAGGAAAGGATAAAAGAAGCCCTGGAAAATGAAACTAAAACAAAGCAACACTATGAGGAAGAAAAGCACAAGAGGTAAGAGGAACAAAGATGTCAATTTCCCTGGGGCTAACCACTGAGTTTACCTGCACTGTCAGCCTTCCATGCATTTCCTCAGTATTCCCACTGAAGAGAACTCTGGGGCACAGCTTTTAATCACACTGTATTCTAGTGGTTTTTCTTGTTTGCCTTTCACACTAACACTAGAATGTCCGATTTTTTTTTTTTTTTTTTAGATTTTCTTTATTTATTTGACAGAGAGAAACACAGCTAGAGCAGGGGAGTGAGGGAGGGAGAAGCAGGCTTCCTGCTGAGCAAGGAGCCCAACACTGAGCTGGATCCTGGGACTCGATCCTGGGAGTCCATCCTGGGAGTCCAGGATCACAACCTGAGCCGAAGGCAGATGCCTAACTACTAAGCTACCCAGGCGCCCCTAGAGTGTCAGATTCTTAAAAGCTGGGATTACTTCTGTTGCTCTGAGACACACTCGGTGCACCAGTCAATTTACTTGAATAACTGGATGACCTATGAAATATGATACTCTGGGATTTGCTTTTCTAATTCTAACATGATTGGCATAAAATGCAATCTAAATAAAATTGACTTTTGTAATTATCAGCTGATTTTCTTCAAAGAAGTTCCAAGTGCTTTATAGGCATCTTCATCATCAAGGATCTGTTACCAGTTCGGAACTTTCTTTTTTTTTTTTTCTTAAAATTATTACTATCAGAATTCTTACTTAAACGACCTTCCTGGATGCCCTAAACTTCAGTAACGGATGCTTCCTACTTCTATGACACTCAGAGTAATTCACATATATTTTAAGAAAAATATGGTTTTAGTCACTGAAAAGATATGCAGACATTCCCATATATTATGAAGTGCAGAAATTTACTTTCAATTTTAGTTAAAAGCACTAGCATAGGGCCCAGCACTCAATAGGTACTCAGAAATAGTGAATAAGGGGCACCTGGGTGGCTCAGCTATAAGCGTCTGCCTTCTGCTCAGGTCATGATCCCAGGGTCCCAGGATCAAGCCCCACATCGGGCTCCCTGCTCGGCAGGAAGCCTGCTTCTCCCTCTCTCACTACCCCTGCTTGTGTTCCCTCTCTAACTGTGTTTCTCTGTGTCAAATAAATAAAATCTTAAAAAAAAAAAAAAAAAAACGAAATAGTGAATGAATGAGTCTTTAGAGAGTAAGTAAATGAATGAATGTATGAATGAATAATGAGTTCACTCAGTGAGGTACAGTGGAACAATACTTGTCTCACTGCCACATCTAACAGAATGGTAGGCCATCCTCCTGTTATAATATAGCTAGATCCTGAATAAACTATAAGCATACATTTTAAAACATTACCCACAATAAAGCAAGAGAAAGCACTAACAACAAACATATAATAAGCTCAAACAAAAATGATAAAAGGAAATAAACTTCTAAATCAGGTGGTAAATAGTAACATCAGCTCCAGGTTTGGGGAAAGGAGCTGAGGAAATTTGCCCCAAGGTGGGAGAGGTGAACTAGAGTCTAATATTAAGCCGGGCATCTTGAAGTGTTCCCCAGGAGACAGCCCTCTGATTTGACCAGATTATCTCTGGAGGAAAGCAACTCCAGTTTAGATATTAAGGATTCCCTTATATTAAGTGTATTTTTAAAAGATAGATTTTATTTATTTATTTGACAGAGAGAGAGAGAGTGAGCACAAGTAGGGGGAATAACAGGCAGAGGGAGAGAGGGAAACAGGCTATCCGCTGAGTAGGGAGCCCAATGTGGAGCTCAGTCCCAGGACCTTATGGGATCATGACCTGAGCTGAAGGCAGATGCTTAATAACTGAGCCACCCAGACACCCTTGATTTTTAGTTCCATAATATTATTTTAAGCAGTTGTATAACATTCTGTTACATAGATATAATTTATGTGAATTCTTTTTAGACATTTTGCTGTTACAAATAATGCTGCAACAAATATTCTTGTACATAGACTTTATGATAAGTATTATTATACTAAGGAAGGTTTAGGATGCTGTGATAGTGCATAGCACAGACACTTACTCTGGTCTAGGGAGCTCAAGAAAGCCTTGCTCAAAGCAGGCTATTTAAACCAAATGTGAGGTATTTGGAGTGGATGACTCAATAGAGAGTATTAGGGGAAGGAAGTCCTGGGAGAGGAAGATAAGGAAAATGTTGGAGTGGCAGGGGAGAAATGAGGATAGAGGATAACTTATTTCAGGAAGTGAAAAAAGTTCATTTTGCCTGGAACAGAATGTTTGGGGGTAGAGCAAGTGGCAAGAAAACGAGGCTAGAAATGTAAGCTAGCTAACAAGTTCTATTGAGATGCTTGGGTTTTATGATGTGATGAGACTGTGATGCAGAAAGAGCGCTCTGGTTGCTATTTAAAGAATGGATTGAGAGGTTGAAGCTGTTGGGGTGAGAGGGAGTCATCAATCTACTGATTTTTTTAGTTTCTTTTTTTCAGCTGGGTACAGTATACTTTATTGATGGTACAGGACAACATAGGGCTACCCAAGCCTCTCCCTTTCTTCAGGGGGTCTGCAATGAAAACTGTGGAGGTCAGAAGATTCTCGGTGTGTTGGGAAATGAGTTGGGGCAAGGACTCCCCAGTAGCTGAGGTCCTCTCTCTTCCTGCTCTCGCTGAGGCTGGTGGTCCAGGGAGCTCTTACTCCTTAGAGGCCATGTGGACCATAAGGTCAACCATCCAGTTGCTGTAGCCAAATTCATTGTCATACCAGGAAATCAGCTTGACAGAGTGGTCATTGAGAGCAATGTCGCCCCAGCCCTGAAGGTGGAAGAGTGGGTGTCACTGTGAAAGTTGCAGGAGACAACCTGGTCTTCAGTGTAGCCCAGGATGCCCTTGAGGGAGTCTTGCCATGCCTGCTCCACCACATTCTCAATGTCATTGTATTTGGCAACTTTCTCCAGGTAGGAGGTCAGATCCATGCCTAACATGTTGTAAGTGGGGACACAGAAGGCCATGACAGTGAGCTTCTCAGTCAGCTCAGGGATGACCTTGCCAATAGCTTTGACAGTGCCAGGAGAAGCAGATGATGTTCTGGGAAGCCCCTTGGCCATCACACCATGGCTTCCCAGAGGGGCTGTCTGCAGTCTTCTGAATGACAGTGATGACATAGACTGTGGTCATCAGTCCCTCCACGATGTCAAAATTGTCATGAGGATGATCTTGACCAGAGGGGCCAATCAGCTGGTGGTACAGGAGGCATTGTTGACAATCTTGAGAGAGTTCTCAAGGTTCACACCCATCACAAGCATCGGGGTATCAACAGAAGAGGCAGTGATGATGACACTCTTGGCTCCACCATTCAAATGAGCCCCAGCCTGCTCCACGGTGGTAAAGATCCCAGTGGACTCCACAACATACTCAGCACAGGCTTCACCCCATTTGATGTTGGCAGGATCTCACTCCTGGAATGGAGAAGGGCTTTCCATTGATGACAAGTTTCCCATTCTCAGCCTTGATTGTGCCATGGAATTTGCCATGGGTGGAATCATAGTGGAACATGTAGACCATGTATTGGAGGTCAATGAAGGGGCCATTGATGGCGACAGTATCCACTTTGCCAGGGTTAAAAGCAACGCTGGAGGCCAGGTGCCCAATATGGCCAAATTTGTTTACTCCAACCATTGTGTCTTAGACGTGACTGGCACTGCACCGGAAGATGTGGTTATATGTCTAATGGAGAGGAGCCGAGAGCCTTCTTAATTTCATTCATTGGCATAACTGGTTTATCTTTTAGTTTTGCCCAAGATATATGTAATATGGCAATTAATTTCTAACATAGTCATGAATTGCTTTTTAAATTTTGACTTGCTATGTTTCAATAACAGTTTCCAACTCCTAAATTCCATTGCAGATAACTAAAGTTTCTTTAGTTCTAGCAATTTAAAACCTCCCTTTCAGCTCCAAAGCTTATCTCTTAGTTTGCCTCCTTGACCAGAAATTCAGAATGGAACCAAAAAAGTAGACAATAATAGGCAGGAATTGCTCAGGTCTTATAATGAATGAAATGAAAACAGAGGTGAAGGGGGCAGTGCTGGCACAGGGGCGGATGTGAATGGTAGGAGGTAAGCTTATAGAGCCTGCACATATATCAGGAAACATGACAAGAATTGGAGGTGCTGAAGGTTGAGAGGTATGTGTCCCATGTCTGCTATATCCATTTTTCCCAGAAGTTAGAGAAAGTGAGCTCATTTGTCCAATATCAGTAATGTCCTAGCATGTAGGTGCTGCTGCATCATGCTTATCATATTCTTCTAGAGAATGTCCTAGATCCAAAGAACCTTGTTGGAAATCCTCAGAAACTCTTCCACAAACTAGTCTGATGAGAGTCCCTCTGAAGGAGTTAAATACTTATGGCCCTTCTGGAAAAGGGTGAATTTCCTCATCAAACATAGGCTTCATTATGATTCAGTTCCCGCAGTGTTAACGTGTGTTTTAGTATCAGTAGTGTTTGTAACTAACAACTCCGTATTGAACCAAGAGGGGATGCAACTTATAAAGCAGTGAGGACAAGGGGAAAGAATAGAGGATGCAGGATTAGAGCCCTGTGTCCATCTTGTCCCAGCAGGTTAATCAAACCTCTGTGCCACAGCTTCTGTTGTGAAATAAGGGAAGTTACTTCCTCTTCATAGGGTTGTTTTGATGAGTGAGAGCAAGAACTAAGAAAAGCATCTGTCACAAAAGAGGTCTCCTGTGTTGGTCTCTTTATGGACACATATCCTACATCATTGAATCAGTAAAATCCCTTGTGGTGACATAACAATTATTCGTCAAAAAATTTCATAAATTCAGTGTGATTTAATGTATATCAATTGCCCTCAGGAAACTCCTGAATCAGAATGTAAAAGAGCTACAAAAGCAAGTGAGAATCTTACAAGATAAAGCGAGTCAACTGGAAATAACCAGTGCTCAACAACAATCCAGAATTCATCAACAGGAGGCTCAACTTAAACAACTGGAAGATGAAAAAAGAAAATCAGAAGAGGTAAGAAAGCAAATAGGTACACTTCTCAGTTTTTCCTGTTCCCTTAGACTCAAGTCATACCTAATAATTACTGAGCGCCTAGCATTTTACCCCTTAAATTTATCAGGAAAGCAGAATCTTCTCTAGCTATCTCAAGCAAGAAAGGATTTTTTTTTAAAGATTTTATTTATTTGACAGAGAGAAACACAGCCAGAGGGGGAACACAAGCAGGGGGAGTGAGAGAGGGAGAAGCAGGCTTCCTGCCGAGCAGGGAGCCCGATGTGGGACTCGATCCCCGGTCTCCAGGATCACGACCTGAACTGAAGGCAGTTGCTTAACCAACTGAGCCACCCAGGTGCCCCAAGAAAGGATTTAACACAGGGAATAACATGCTTACAAATGTTGGAAGGGGAATGCCAGGATGAAGAAAATGTCATAAAGAACTGTGACTGGCTTTGGGTAACTCCAGAAGTTCAGAAACCCTAGGGAAACCCACTCCTTCAGCCCTAGAGAGGGAGATTTGCAGGAAGTCTCTCTGAACCCCCAGCAAATGCCATGTCTGCTCTCTGCCTGGTCACCTCCCAGCTAGAGGGAGAGAATGATGGCTCTTCCCTCCAGTGCTTTCCAAACTGCATGCAAGTGCCTTTCCTTTGCAGAAACTCTGCTGTCAAGAGTCTGGAAAGTACAGTTTTCAGACTTCTAACCTTGCAGCACAGAATAGTCTCATTTAAAAAAAAAATGTTTTTCAGCATCTCAAAAGCAACCGAGAATTATCAGAAAAGATATCTGGGTTGCAGCAAGAGAAGAAAGTGCTCTGTGAAGAATACAAGCAATTTTTGAAGCAGTCCGATGTCCGTATGAGGTAAACAAAAACAAGTTCCCTCTGGGTAGGGAGTTCGTGCTTTTACCCAAATACACCCTATTCATTTGCCTTTGTGCTCTTCTCCCCTCACATACTTTGCTTAGTCCTGACCACCCTCTCCCTGTTTCAACTCATAATTCTTAGACTAGGAGTCACTGTCTCCAAGAAGCCTTTCTTTCTTTCTTTCTTTCTTTTTTTAGACTTTATTTATTTATTTGACAGACAGAGAGATCACAAGTAGGCAGAGAGAGAGGAGGAGGCAGGCTCCCTGCTGAGCAGAGAGCCCGATGTGGGCTTCGATCCCAGGACCCTGAGATCATGACTTGAGCTGAAGGCAGAGGCTTTAACCCACTGAGCCACCCAGGAGCCCTTCAAGAAGCCTTTCTTGACACCACCAGCCTGGGCTGGTTGAAGCACTCATTCTTTGTACCCTCCTAGTACAAAGGTACTTTGGTACTTGCCTATTTGTATTTATTTCAGAGCTTGCCACATTCTTTTGAAGTAGTATGAACTACTACTTGTCCTCCTCACCAGACTGTAGGCTTTTCAAGGGCCTGGGCCATGGTCTTACATGTCTTTTTATTCATAGTCTCAGTATCTCAGTATATAGTAGGTACCCAATAAAAAATGTGTGTGGTTTTTTGTTTTTTTTTTAACTTCTTGCTCTTTCTTCCATTCCCTGCTCATTCATTCAACCAGATTCTTCCCGCTCTCCTCCTTCCTGAAATGTAGATTGTAGTTCAGAGCATGACTCTGGAGCCATATTGCCTGGGTACAAATCCTGGTTCTGCTAGAAACTAGCTGTGTGACCTTGGATAAGTTATGTACCCTCTCTGTGCCTGAGGTCCCTCATCTTTAAAATGAACAGAATAACAGTACTTATAAAGTTGCTGTGAAGTTAAATGAATAAATATACATAAAGTGCTCCCTTAGATCAATGTCTAGCACACTGCTATTATTATATCTATTTATTTTTAGTTCTCTTTCCATGATCCAACTCTCTGCTCCCAGCTCTGTAGTCTTCTGCTCTATTCCTTCAATTAGGCTGAAATGTCTTATTCTTTTGTATTCTTACTCACCAACTATGTTGATGGTATCAATGATAATGATTTAAAAACCATTGTTACCTCTGTGTAGAGTATTTTTCAGAGTCATTGCTCTTCCTTATCTTTCTTTGATCATCATATTACTGAGAAATGTAGAAACCATGGTCGGGGAATATGCGCAGTTCAGTTCATGCTGCTTACAAACCTAAGGCTAGAGCTCAGTCCTCTAATAACCTATATAGTGTTCTTTCCACATCTTATCTTGGTATTAGAGGGAGTTGAAAGAAGGAAGCCTATGAAATCCCACAATGCCTGCCAAATTCACTGATACTGAAACTAATATGCATATACATTGCTTACCCAGAATCCTTCCTGTGCTCATGCCTAGTCTCTATCAATAAGCACAGTTTGTTTGGGTTTTTTTTAAGATTTTTATTTATTTGACAGAGAGAAACACAGCCAGAGAGGGAACACAGCAGGTGGAGTGAGAAAGGGAGAAGCAGGCTTCCCGCCTAGCAGGAAGCCCGATGTGGGGCTCAATCTCGGGTCTCCAGGATCATGACCTGAGCCGAAGGCAGTCGCTTAACCAACTGAGCCACCCAGGCGCCCCAATAAGCACAGTTTTGTGATTTTACTGTCATAGCTTGGGTAAAAGTTTTTATTCTTTTCCTCTTAATGTTGTCTCACAAGCACTGTGTTTAGTTGCTGTAGTCTTTGAATTTGATTATTGCTGTAGAACATAATATTTCGTAAAGTTGATGTGCTCTTGCAGTAATAGCAGCAGTTAAACGTGCTCCGATTGCTACCAAAGACTAACAGAACCCAGGGCAGTGCTTCCAAACATACAGCAAGTTGGAGGAGAAGAGTACAGTAGCACAATAGAATTAGAGTCAGGCCATGCATTACCTCCATGGCAGTCTCATAGCAGACAGCCCCCAGAGGTCCTGCAGGGGCCCCCCGAGGTGCTCCCTATGTTAGGGCTGTGCTGGGATGCACAGCTTCTCTGGGGTCAGGAACTACCAATGTGTGCACCGAACACCTCACAACCAGGGATCCCCAAATGGAGTCTCAGCTGAGTTTTCTTTTTTTTTTTATTCTGCTGGTCATGGGAGCATATTTCTGGTATGTAACCAGCCTCAACAGCAGAGCCTTCTGGAGGTCTCACTGAGACCAAATACAAATCATCAGTCTTACTGTTATCAGTAAACAGTGCTGACAAACTGGTGCAAACTGCCATCAGACTCCTCGGCCCTGGGATGACAAAGCAATGTGGCTTTAATCAGCATATTTCATTTCTTGACCAGTGGTCAGTGCAGGCTAGGACTCTTGCAAAACAACCCAGGTCAGTGCTAGGCCTGCTGGAATCAGTCCTCGCAACAGAGTCCGAATTGACTTAAGAATTACTCACTGGTCCTATGAATAATATTTTTACTCAGAATAATACAGAAAAAAAGTATTTTGCTTTGTGTATGCATATATGAGTATATATACACTTTTTGTTTACATACTTTTTGTATACTTTTTTGTATACTTTTGTGTGTGTGTGTATGCACACACACATACATATACATACTTTTTGTTTAAAATGTTATTGTCATAGAATGAATTCCCAGGAGTGGAATTATTGGTCAAAAAGCTGGAACTCTGGATCTTAAAATATATTGACAAACATTTTAGAAGCATCCCACCAAAATTTTCTGCCATCATAATATAAGAGTAACAATTACACCATCCTCATTAGCATTGGGTGCTGCTATTAGGGGGAGGGCTCTGATGACATTTCCCCCCAAAATTCTTTGTTTTAATTGAGGTAGAATTGGCATATAATAAGTTCACAGATTTTTATATGTACAGTCTTAATTTGGCAAATGTATACACCCATATAACCACTGCCCCATTCAAAGTCCAGATCATTTCCATTATCCCTTAAGGTTCTATCGAAGCTTTTTGCAGTTAATCTGCATCCCCTGTGTCTCCCACCTCCTCCCAGATATCCACTCTTCCGAGCTCTGTCTCTTCTAGGATTTCATTTAAATGGAATATTACCACAGGTAATTTTTTGTATCTGACTTCTTTTGCTCAACATATTATGTGAGTTTTAATACTCACTTACAGTCATAAATATCTGTCATCTTATTTTAAATTTCTCTGATGGCTAGTGAGACTGAATATTTTCCCATGTTATTTGCCCAGTGCCTTTAGGACAGCAGGTCCTAGCCCTAGTTACATATATCTGGGCCCCAACATAGGTCGGTTAGGTCAGAATCTGTGGGGACAGGGCTTAGGGATCAGTGTTTTTATAAAGACTTCCTCGTGTGATTCTGATGTGCCATCCAATGTTAAAAACACAGCTTTAGGAAAGAAAATGGAAGGAATTGTCAAAACTCTAGGTTCGTTTTTGTTTTCATTCTCCTGATCCCAGCCCTGACCTTTACAGACAATGCTTTTTTTTCCCCAACCACTCTTCCAGAGGAACAAATTCCTTGCCTTTTTGAAAGAAAAATAATAGAAAAACCTATCTGGTTTTGCCTAAACATAAGCAAAAAAGTCCCTAAATTTTAGAACATGAGTATTATGCTGCCTCATAGTTCTAGTAGTTAATAAAGCCAAAAATAAACTTAGAAAATCCACACGTTCTTCAGGCAAGTTGGCCAACTGAGCTTCTGACCAAACCAAGAGGTGTGCCAACTAGCCAAGCAGCAATGGCGAGAGAAGGTTCCCAGCCCTCACCAGCTGTACTGCGTGGATGTACCCTTCCAACCACGCATAACACTAAAGACAGAAGACTGAGTATCCAGCAACAGGAGCTAGTTGAGTCAAGCACACTATACTCACTTGATGGAAGCCCACACAACTGCAAAAGATGGGGGCCCTGAACACTAGACAGCGGCACAGGGAAAGGCTTACAATATAATAAACGGGGAGAGCATAAGACTAAAATTTTAATGTAGGCAGTGTCTAACCAAAGATGCCTATCAAAAGGCTAGAAAGAAATACAACATTATTTTAATACTGATCATATTGGAAGTTGAGTTTTCTCCCCAAATTTTCTATAGCTTATCCTCTTACTTTTAAAAACAAATTAATTTGGGGGCACCTGGATGGCACAGTCAATTAAGTATCCAACTCTTGTTTTCAGCTCAGGTTGTGATCTCAGGGTCATGATCTCAAGCCCCACGTGGGGCTCCATGCTCAGCAGGGTATCTGCTTAAGACTCTCTCTCCCTCTCTTTTTGCCCTTCCCCCTCAAAAAATAAATAAATCTTTTAAAGAACTAATTTCTTAATAGCCCAAATGGCAGAATTTAAAAACTAAGATTTGGGTCTTAATGCCCTCGGGCAGGATGGGTAAAATAAATCCCAGAAATACAGGTTGTGTTTCAAATGATGTCAAAACATCAGAGTAACTGTGGGCAGCTGAGAAACCCAGAGGACGACAGGGAGGTCTGTGCACTGCTGGATGTTACACCTCTGAAACTATGGGCCAGAGGTGCTGAAACCCAGTGATATCTTCTGCCAGGCTCTTTCTAGTAAAAAAAGGAAATAAGAACATGTATGAGATGTAAACATCTCCCTGTCGAGAATCTAAGCCATAGCAGTAGTAATCGTGAACATAGTTCTGCAAAAATATGTACCTCCTGTTATGTACTAGGTACTACAAGGATCACAGCACTGAACAGGCCTGAAGCAGTTTTATGAACCCAGATATCTAGACCAACTCTATTAGTTAGGCTGTAGGCTGAGGTGCTGGAGCAGAGACCCTGAATAACAATGTCCTTTGGAAGGAAAAGGTTTCTCTCCCACATAACAGTGCAGACATAAGCAGTCCGGGATGGGTATGGTGCATCGGTGTAACAGGAGTCTAGACTCCTTTATCTCGTTGCTGCAGCATCTTTAACGTGTTGCCCTTATCCACATTCAAGCCAACAAAAAGGAAGAGGGGAAATTAAGGATGTTCCATTTGCCTTTAGGACACACTACTTCCACTCACATCCTATTGGCCAGAACTTACTCGCATGGTCCATTCCATCTAGCTAGAAGGAAAGTCAGAAAGAGTAGTTCATTTTTATGGGCATCCAAAGGTCCCGCTGAAAACTGGGGGTCTGTAATGACAGAAGAAGGAGAACCTGGACTGGGGACTGCCCCAGCACTCAGTCACTGTCACATAAACTGACAAGCTGTATGGAGCCTGGTATGTGTGTCTCTGGCATCCAGGAATGCAAACTTCTCAGCTGGGTATCTGGCTAACAGCTAAGCTAATATTCTAAGGGAAAGCATGCAAAATGATTCTTTTATGTACAATCATCAAGTAGGGGAGAGAGGGGCACTATTTTGAAAAATGGAAGAGTCTTGCAAGAACACTTTCAGGGGTAACACATAATTTCTAAGACCAGAAGACTCTCTTGGATAGCTCTTCCATCACAGTTTGACTAGAATTAGCATCTGGATAAGTCTGCTTTGCTCCTTCCCTCCAATCTGGTTCTGAGTTCTTTCATAAACAAAATGTTAAGCCCATACAAATATAGTGAATTAATTTATGACAAAGAAGCCGAGAATATACAGTGGGAAGTAACAGTCTCTCCAATAAATAGTGTTGGTGGAAGCTGGATGGCTACATGTGAAAGAATGAAACTGGACCACTACCCTATACTGTACACAAAAATTTACTCAAAATGGATCAAAGACTTGAATACAAAGCCTTAAATGTAGGCCTACCTACAGCAAATATCATATTCAATGGTGAAAGGCTGAAAGCTTTTCCTATAAGATTATAAACTTTCAGTTATAAAATAAATCATGGGGATATAATGTATAGCATGGTGACTAGTAATATTGCATCTTTGAATGTTGCTAAGAGAGTAAGTCTTAAAAGTTCTTATCAGAAGAAAAAAATCTTATATATGGTAACATGTTAATTAGGCCGTGGTGATCATTTTGCAATATATACAAATAACAAATTATCATGTTATATACCTAAAACTAATATAATGTATGTCAGTTATATCTCAATTCTTTTTAAAGATATTTATTTATTTATTTACTTACTTACTTACTTATTTACTTATTTATTTATCTCTCAGAGAGAGTAGAGAGAGAGTGAGCCCGGCTAGGAAGGGCAGAGGGAGAAGGACAGAGAGAATCTCGAGCAGACTCTATACTGAGCAGCGCCCAACATGGGACTTGATCTCATGACCCCAAGATCATGACCTGAGCCAAAACCAAGAGTCAGACACTCAACCAACTGAGCCACCCAGATGCCCCAATTTTAAACATAATAAGATTTAATTTAATTTTTCAAAGTTAAAAAATTGATATCTTACTGGGAGAAACTAGCAGTGTCTGGTTTGCTTGGCTTTGCTGGTATTATATAGCATTGGTGTATAGTGGGAGATCACAGGCTCTGGGGTCAGAATCTTCTCTCTAGAAGTAACTGCCTTCTGTGTCAAGAGGCCCCCAGAGCACCCACAGGTTTGGTGGTTTATCAGGTCTCACAGAGCTCAGAAAAGCTGTTATATTCATGGTTATGGCTTGTATTATAGTGAAAGGATACAGATCAAAATCAGCAAAGGAAAAAGGCACATAGGACAGAGTCCAGGAGAGACAAGAGACAAGCAACCTTTCCGATGTCCTCTCCCAGTGGAGTAGAATGGACAGTACATAATCCTCTCAGCAATGACATATGACAACATGGATGAAGCATTCCAAACCATGGAAACTCACCTGAGCCTTAATATCCAGAGATTTTACCCGGGGTCACTCACATAGACATGGAGTGCCCCAATGTTTAACCTTAACTACTCACTCTCTAGTCCCCCAGATCCCCAAGGTCACATTGCCCAGGCCCCTAGGTGAACAAAAATGCATTCATACTGTTAGCATAAAATATTGATGTGACCCAAGGTCACAAGTAAACAAGTTTGTTCTTATCAAGCAGAATAAGGGCTTAGAGGTTGTCTCCCAGGAGCCAGTCAAGGAATGTGAAGGGTTTGGATTCCCTAGTCCCACCAAGTTAACTCTCCTGCACAGCCTCCATCTCCTGATTCATAGAGTACAGAGATAGGCTACACAAATTTGCTGGAAAATCAAAGAAGGTGTCTTGAGAAAAGCCTGGAGCACGGGTTTTTATTTAGTTCCCTTCACTGAAGTAAGGGCTTCCTCCAATTTAAATGTCAGAGGTAAGATCAGGTAAGATCAGCTCATCGACAGGAGCAAACTGCCTGCCACCACAGGCCTGACTGACCGTGCCCTTGAGTGCCTACAGTAGCAAAGAGTAGGCTCCTTATTCCTTAAACACTTTTCTTTTTCTCATTCCTTAAACACTTTTTTTTTAATATTTTATTTATTTGACAGAGAGAAACACAGCCAGAGAGGGAACACAAGTAGGGGGAGTGAGAGAGGGAGAAGCAGGCTTCCTGTCGAGCAGGGAGCCCGATGTGGGACTCGATCCCGAGTCTCTGGGATCATGACCTGAGCCGAAGGCAGTTGCTTAACCTACTGAGCCACCCAGACGCCCCTACACTTTTTTTTTTTCAGTTAGAATGGCATTACCCAAATGTCTAGGCATTCAGGGGGAGTCAGGGACTATACAGACAATTGGAATCGTGTTTTTTTTTAAGATTATATTTATTTATTTGAGAGAGAGAAAACATGAGTGGGGTGGGGAGGAGCAGAAGGAGAGAAAGAAGCAGACTCCCCCTGCTGAGCAGGGAGCCTGACACAGGGCTCGATCCTAGAACCCTGGGACCA
Organism: Spilogale gracilis; assembly: GCA_004023965.1. NCBI lineage: Eukaryota > Metazoa > Chordata > Mammalia > Carnivora > Mephitidae > Spilogale > Spilogale gracilis. The sequence continues at coordinate 18,768 of PITA01023440.1, forward strand.
TGAGCTGAGCTGAAGGCAGACGTTTTTAACCGACTGAGCTACCTAGGCTCCCCTCGTTAGAATATTTTTTGCTTTTCCACAAAAAGTTGAAAATAGAGCTACCCTATGACCCAGTAATTGCACCATTAGGGATTTACCTCAAAGATACAAATGTAGTGAACCAAAGGGGCACCTGCACCCTAATAGTCATAGAGGCAATGTCCACAGTAGCCAAACTCTGGAAAGAGCCCAGATGTCCATCAACAGATGAGTGGATAAAGAAGATGTGGTCTATATATCCAATGGACTATTACTCAGTCCTCAGAAAGAATGAAATCTTGCCATTCGCAATGACATGATTGGAACTAGAGGGTGTTATGCTAAGCAAAAGAAGTCGGTCAAAGAAAGACAATTATCATATGATCTCACTCATATGTGGAATTTAAGAAGCAAAACAGGATCATAGGAGAAGAAAGGAAAAAATAAAACAAAATGAAATGAGAGACTGAGACAAACCATAAGAGACTCCTAATCACAGGAAACAAACTCAGGGTTGCTAGAGAGGCAGGGCAGAGGGATGGGGTAACTGGGTGATGGACATTAAGGAGGGCACGTGATGTAATGAGCACAGAGGGTTATATAAGATTGATGAATCACTGACCACTACCTCTGAAACTAATAATACCTTATATGTTAATTAATTGAATTTTTTCAAAAAGAAAGAAGAAAAGACTACTTTAAAAAGGAAAAATCAGGTTCCTATTGTTTTCTTTTTATATACAAAGGTCTCCCAGGATGTTTTCCACATTAAACTAAGTTATATATTAAAGAAAGAAAGAAAGAAAGAAAGAAAGAAAGAAAGAAAGAAAGAAAGAACAAAAGAATGAAAGAAAGAAAGAACAAAAGAAAGAAAGAAAGGTTTTGTTTGTTTGGAGTAGTTTTTTTTTTTTTTTTTTTATATCAGGATGTAACTGACCATAAAACAAACAAACAAAAAAAAACCCACTTGACATATATTTAGACCAAATTTTTTTCTCATATAAGAAGAAATCTGGAGGAAGGTGGCTGCTGAGGTAGATTCAGCTGCCCAGCAGTGTCGCTAAGGACCATGATCTTCCTTTCTTTCTGCTCTGCTCCATGCTTGGTGGGTTGGCCCCTTCGTCTTCAAGCTTGTCACATCACCGTTACAAGGCAGTGACCACAGCTGCAGGTGGCGTGGCCTCAGAGGAGGGCAGCCAGGGCAGAGAGGGATGGTTTCTCAAGTTCCTAGAAGTTTCCAAAAGGTGTACCAGTCTCACAAGTCCATCCCCTAGGCACACGCACACACACACACACACACACACACGCACACACACATGCACACACACACCTGGGGCCCACCCACTTATATTGAGATCAAGGGCTTCCTAAATGAAATCTGGGTTTTGTTAGCAGGAAAGAAGAAAGGCTATATACCTGCACCTTATAGCCTGCCACAAGTAGTCTGTTTATACTGAAGTGAAAGTGATGAGGGGCTCCCTCCCACATACGCCCAGGGCTTTCTCTCAAGCCTTATCCTGCATTGGAATCCCGGGAGGACTGACAAAACACTAATCCATTCCCAGAGTTCGTGATTCTGTAGTTCTGGGATAGAGCCTGAGACTTTGTCTTTCCAACAAGTTCCCAGGTGAAGCTGATGTTGCCGGTCAGAACACAGTTTGAGAATCACCGCTGTAGGCTTAGAGAAAGCCCAGTTTAGGAATGTTAGCTGGTGCAGTGGTTCTCAGTGGGTGGTGGTTTGCCTCCCAGGACAAGGGGACATTTCACGATGTCTGGAGATATTTTGGGTTGTCACACTGTAGAAGGTACTGCTGGCATCTAGAGGGTCATGGTCAAAGATGCTGCTAAGCATTCTGCAATGCACAGTGCAGACTTGCGTGACAAAGAATTATCTGGCACAAAATGTCAATAGGACAGAGGTCAAGAAATCCGAGTTTAGAGTGATTTCATGTTATCAGACCTAATAGGTTCCGAGTAAAATTTCTCCACAATTTTTCATTTGCAGAAGTGCTTTCTGGAAAGCACAGTCATCTTCCAAGAGTTTTGCCTAGTGGTGGTATTGAGGCTTTAATCTGTTTTCATATTTACTTAGATTAGCTAGCTGTTATAGCAGCTTGAAATGGTAATGTAGATTTTGTTCTTTTTTAATAAACAGTTTTATTGATATAATTGACATACCATATAATTCACCCACTTAAAGTGTACAATTCCTTGGCTTTTAGTTGTACCTCCATCACCACAATCAATTTTAGAACATTTCATTACCCTCAAAAGAAACCCTTTAGTTATTGTCTGCCATCCCCAATCTCCTTCCCCAGCCTCAGCCCCAGGCAACCAGGAATCCTCTATGTTGCCTCTTTTGGACATTACATGTACATGGAATCACAGAATATGTGGTCTTTTGTGAGTGATTTCTTTCACTTAGCATAATACTTTCAAGGTTCCTCTACGTTGTAGCATGGATCAACACCTAATTCCTTTTTGTGGCAGAATCATGTTCCACTGTACAGATATTCCATATTTTGCTTATCCTTTCATCAGTTGATGGTCTTTGGGTTGTTTCCACCTTTTGGCTATTGCGAATGGTGCTACTATGAATATTCACATACAGATTTTTGTGTGGACATAATGTTTTCATTTCTCTAGGGTAGATACCTGGGAGTGGAGCTGCTGGGTCCTACGGCAAGGCTTTTTCCAAAGAGTCTGCATCATTTGACCAGCAGTGTTTGAGAGTTCCAGTTTCTCTACATCTTTGCTAACACTTGTTATTGTCTTCTTCTTTATTTTAGCCAGCCTTGTGGGTGTGAAGTGGTATCTCACTGTAGCTTTGATTTATGTTTCCTCAATAGCTAATAATGTTGAGCATCTTTTCATGTGCTTATTAGCGGTAAGTCTGATTTATGTCAGAATCTGAGTCTTGAGCAGAGATCTACATAGAATTGGCCTTCAGAAGTCCAGACTCAGGGCAAAGACCAAGAGTGGACTCAGTTATCAGAGATAGAAGCGGGTTATATCATTGTCCAAAGGTATAGCCAAGACGTTGAAACTTAAATTTACGACTGACTCCATAGAGCAGGATTCAGAATTAGATGTCAGGGATCAAAAGCCAAGGAGTCTCCTGAGTTGGGGGTGACTAAGGCTGGTGCTGTTTAAGAGGTTGCCCTTAGTCCATTCCCCCAGTTGGAGGCTGGAAGTCCTGCAGATGGGAGGCAGGACAAGTACCTGCACCTGGTGACAGGCCTCGAGAAAGCAAGAGGAGAAAACCCAAGAAAGGTGCACACTGAGGAAGCAACATAAACATCCACTGTGCTCAGCTGTGCCTCTATTTAAATTTACTTTTATAGAAACTATAAACAGAAACATCTCCATCACAAAGCCAAGCTTTGCAAAGTCAAGGACCGTTTAGTTCATGAAGTAGAACTGCGAGATCAGAGAATTAAACAGCTGGATAATGAAACCAGACTTCTGCAGCAGCAACTACAACAGGTGAGTGGAAAGGTGAAGAGCTCGCTGATATGCTGTGGCTCAGCTCATTCGAGAAAGTCCACTTGTGCTTTATTTCTCTTGTGGCCTCTTCATACCTTAGGTTCTCATTTCTTTCCTCTGCATCTTCTTTTGATGTGAGTAATTCTGCCAAAAATCACGTAAGACTCATGGTGTTGGTAAACTGAATCAGACACTGAAAATATCCTGCACTTCCAACTCCGGTCAGTGTCTTGTCTTCAAATGAAAATGTCTTCTCTTAAATATCCATCAGCAGAGACTTCTAGACCACCCTCCATAACTCATTCCTACTTCACTTTGCCTTCATTTTGCCTCAAACTTCTGTCAGTTTTAAATGGCAGGTGAAATTGATGACTCCTATTTATCAGTCCTTGCATAGCATCTGCAGGCTTTTTTTTCTAAATATCCATGTCTTCTTCATCTTTGTCCCGTTGCCCCTGTGACTTACTGGTAGGCAGGAGGGAAATGAGACCAACAGCATGGAATCAACTGCAGAATGGTCTTGAAATCATTAAACTACACGAATTCAACTGACTAGGCCAGTAATGCTTTCCCTTATTGAAATGCTTAGCCCATCAGAATTTTGAAAAATCTGTGCTCACTCCTGAAATATTCATTTCTATGTATGTGCCAACGATCCCCCAAAAAATTCATGCAATTTCAGTAATTCCATGGGCTATTATGGGATGGTTGAGGATTCTAGACTACACACAATAAAATATTTTTGGATTATAACAGATGGGTCAACAATGTTTTTTTTTTTTTAATTCTTCTGATATTCCACACTATAGTGAGAGAGGAAAATAAGTTAGATTTTGCAGTATCCTTCTCTTTGAGCACTAAACTGTCAAACTTTTAAAGACTGAAATCTAGGTTAGACCCACAACTAGGAAAAGTACATGAAAAGTATGAAAGAAGAAAGTAGCAATCCTGGTTTGTAGGCCCACTGGAAATAGCAGTGTGCTTCTGCATTACCATTCTATTGTACTGCCTGCTTTCCACACTATTAGACTTACATGACAGAAACAACCCCTACTTTCTTCTTCCTGACTGTACTGGGTTGAATGGTGTCCTCCACAAATTCGTGTCTACCCAGAACCTCAGAATGTGATCTAATTTGGAAATAAGGTCTTTGCAGGTGTAATTAGTGACAATGAGTTCTTGGTGGTTTAGGATTGGTTCTTAATCCAATATGACTGGCGTCCTTATGAGAAGAGCAGGCACAGGTAGACACACGCAGGGGAAGAGGGCCATGTGGCAATGGAGGCAGCTAGTGGAGGGATGCAGCTATGCCAAGAGCACAAGGGAGTGCTTGTAGACTCCAGACGCTAAGAGAGAGAGAGGCATGGAACCCCCAGAAAGAACAAACCTAGCCAACACTCCAATTTTAGACTTGTAACCTCCACGAATGTGAGAAAACCAGTTCCTGTTGTTGTAAGCCATCCAGTTTGTGGTAATTGGGTCCAGCGGTGCTGGGAAACTGATACATCCACCCAGAGAACCACAGATCTCCAGGAATGACGGCTAAATAAGCAGAGGCTATGGAAGAGCAGTTGGTCCCTTTGTTCATTGCCACTAAAGGCTGCTGGGGGCTTTGGCCACAGACAGATGCAAAGTCTAGACCTTCTACTTCATAGTTCTGTGGCCTAGCACAAGTCTCTGGTTATCATTTTCCTGGTCCATGAAATGGTAGAATTAATCCCCACCTCACGAGCCTTTTGTGCAGATAAAATAGGGAATGCCTGAAGTGGCCACTAACACAGACAACTTTCCAGAGATGTTCTTTTCTTCTCTTTTGGTATAAGTTCTATTAGAAACATATTGATTGGTAGATGTACAGTTCACAAGAGAAGTTGTTAATGGAATAGGAAATACCTAGCCCAGAGAAGTCTGATGTGAGATCTTTTAATGCCACAATGGTACAAACCTGAAGGTTCTGATTTTACTTATTTTAGGGTCTGTGGACCAGAGCCATGAGCATAAAAAAACTCGGCTCACCTTCCAAGCACCAAGGCTTCAGAAAGTAATGTCGTTTATTGATTTATTGATTTATTGATTTTATTCCTTCAGCCTTGTCTTTATACAGTGAGCCAGTTGAGTCCCCTGACTGTTATAAACATCCAAACCAGATTTATCCAAATATTTTATCCTTTCATTAGAGCAGGTGTCCTGATTTTCTGGTTCAAAAAAAAAAAATGGGGCATTTCCAAAGGGCAGAGTGTCAGTAGCCTGCCCCAACTGGTTTCCTTTCCAATCCAGTTGTAACTGCAGAGTAGTATTGGTGGGATAAATGCTTCTATTCTCAATCCTTACCAAATATGTATTTAAATAAAGCAGACAAGACTATTGTTAGACATTGAAGCATCCTGGCTATGGGACTTAAAGATCTAGAGTGGTTTGTTTTGGGACATAATGTAATATCCTTTCTTACAATTCTTGAATAATAGATGGAATCTTTTCTGGATGATCTAAATTAGTGCTTTATTTAAAAGAAAGAAAGTTGCGCCTCTTAACTCTATGATTCACTATCTGCCAGCAGCTCATTATCCTTCTCCCACCCACACTCACTCCCGCCTCTGGCAGGTGGAGCATAAACATAGAAGGGTGAAGGCACTTACCGTTGACAGGGCATCAGTGAAGTGAGAAGGGCAATTCTACATGTTTGAGTTCTAAACTCCTCACCCACCGTGATATTTATTAATAGCTACCTGACTCTTTCAATATAAGAACATTAGTATTTTTTCACAAGATACACTCCTTTATCAGTTTAGCTATAACTTCATTAGCTATTGCTTTCCAGGAAAATTGTTGGTAGAAAATGAGACATGGTGTCAAGTTAGAAGTCTCTTCAGCATGATCACTGCAAGGATATTCTCAGTAGCTGGCTTACCTGCTTCATTTGCCAAGGCAACTGAGAACCTGATGCTGGTTGCCAAGTGTAGGGGCTAAATTCCCATCGCCTCCCTTTGCCTTAAAAACTCTATCACCACAATGCGGATGGAGACATATTATATGGAAAAATGTCAAACTGAAGCTGCAGGGAATTCAGTTGTATTTGGTAGTTATTTGATACCTATGGTATTAAATACCCAAGAAAGCTTTGAGACCTTATTAGAAGTTGAGCACTCGGATATTTTTAAATGTTAACCCAGAAGAAAGAAAAATATACAGGACCTAAAATAACCAAAATACACAGAAGGACTATCTAGCTGACAATGTCAGCAAATAGGTGAAAACAGACTAGGGGACAGGAGAGGAAAAGTAAAGAAGGGAAATTTGCTCTCAACTTCATAATTCTTCTTTCTGCTGTGGTAATGAGAGGCTTTATTATCTTTAGGAGAAGGCATTCCAGGACGAGGTCATTGCTCAAAATAATATACTGCTCCGAGAGAAAAGGAAACGTCTGAAACAAGTCACAAAGCCAAAAGGATTACTCTGCAACGATAAACGGATTATATCTTCAGTCCAGCACAGGTAGGTGCGGTCCTGTCTGAGGAGCCAATGAACTGCAAAGATGTTTCTCCCTCAACAAAGAGATTGTTCCAGAGACTGTCCTTGGGTTTGAAGTCTATCTCATAATTGTTGCTCTGATGCCTGCTGTTTTCAGCAGTTCGTGCAAATGTTATGAAATTAAAGAGAACAGATCATGGAGGAGACAGGTCAGCTACTCAGGTGGGCTCTTGCACATAGGCATTACCTGACTGAGGACCTAGCTGTGCTCATCCTGGCCTGTCCCTTTATGTGTTGACACTCATTTTTTATCATCTGATACCTGTGGAATCAAGGTAAATCAAGAGAGGAACAGGCTCATGCTAGTGATTTAAATTCATGAAACCCATAGGATACCAATTGTCTTCATTTATAATGAGAAATAGTCCCAGCAGAGAAGAATTTCACAAGCGCTCTCTGCTCTATTAGGAAACTCCAGTTACAATGAAAAAGTTTCTTGGAGCACAGAATCAGAGCAAAGAGAGTGGTTTGAGCTTAACACCGAGTCACCAATAATAACTGTAACAATTAACACTTTTTGAGCACTTACAATGTGCTAGGCATTGTTCTAAGTTATCTCACCAATCCTCACACCAATCCCATGAGGGAGGCTCTGGGATTAGCCTTATTTTATGGGTGAGGAAGCTAAGGTCTGGAGATGCTCTGGAACTCGGCAGCCTGGTCAGGACCAGAGCAGTGTACAAACCTCAGTAGCTTGGCCCTAGAGCCCACAGCACCACAGTCTTTGGGGGAGCTCTGTCCAGCAGACTAGAACTCCCCTTTCTGCTGTTGTGGGCACATACTTCTCAGGGCAGACCTGGGGAGTTTCTGCTGGTCTCTTACTGTCGGTGTCTCCCCTTTTATATACTCTATGTAAGGCACTGCCCTTCTCAAACTATGTCATTGATTCTGACATTCCCAACACAACTGACTTATTATCCGGGCCTTAATGTCCGGGACGGTGCTTGATCCGCCCCTCCCGCCATGCCCAAGCCACTGGAAAACTTTGGTGGAGGTACCTGTGAATGTGAATGAAAGCCCCTCTGTATCTCTTATCTGTATTTCTTGATCCCTGTGCCTCAATGGTCTCAACTTTTGTGAGTTTAAGCAAACACTCTGTACCCTGCAGTAACAATACTAATCCTGTCTCTAGGGCGGGTGCAAAAGCAGTTAAGGATTTAACTGCACCACCCAACTTTCTCACTTTTAAATAATAAAAGACTGGGGCCCCTGTCAGTCAAGAGAGACAAAGGCAGAGAGCCTGCGAGGAAACAGCAAGAGAGCCTGGGGAGAGACTGAGAGACAAAGGCAGAGAGCCTGCAAGGAGGTGGCAAGAGAGCCTTAGAGGAGTGAGCAGGAGAGCTGGAAAACAGCAAGAGAGCCTGCAAAGAGAGACAGAAACAGAGAAGCAAAGAAAACAGACAGAGAGTAGAGAGACAGGAGAGGAGAGAGAAGTAAAGCAAGAAGGCCAAAGCCAGAGCTAGAGAGCTAGAGCTAGAGAACCAATGCTAAAAAGCCAGAGCGTGCGGCTGAGCCTGCTTCATAGGTCTCTCCTGACAGACCTCGGCTCTGTCAGCTTGCATTAGATTTCCGTGTCCGTGTCATTATTTCGCCCGCGGTTCGGGACCCACCAACTCCGCCGAGGCTGGCTTCCCCGGCGGCGACATCACCTTAACATTAATGATGTTCCCATCTTGCCCTCCTAAAGACACACCATCTGAGTTGGATTTGTATGCTTTCCTTGGAGTAAGTTTCTTCTACAAGATGTTTCTTCCTTTCACAGATGAGAAAACTGAGGCTTAGATTTGGTAATTTGTCAAGGGTCACACAGCCAGTACATGGCTAGAACCCAAACTCAAACACAAATCTCTGATCACCACTATTGTACCACCATGTGTCCCAAATAAACTGTGGCCCTGGAGAGTGAGCCTGATAGAATGGGTAGGAACTCAGGCTTAGAAATCTGAAAGATCTGGATTGGCATCTCAGCTCTATGACTTTCTGTCCTTAAACAAGTTGCTTTTCTCTGGGTTTCAGTTTCCTCCTCTGTAAAATAGGCTCCATAACAATATCAATTTCATGGAGTTGTTGCAAAGATCAGATGAACCAATACATGAGCAGTTTTAAGTGTTTACTCTGTGGGTAGGGTATAGTGCCTAAGCACATGATAAGTACTTGGTAAATGGTTGCTGCTGCTACCGCTGCTGCTCCTGCCGCTACTACTACTACTACCGCCGCTGCGCCTGCCGCTGCTACTACTACCGCTGCTGCGCCTGCCGCTACTACTACTACTACTACTGCCGCTGCTCCTGCCGCTACTACTACTACCACGGCTGCGCCTGCCGCTACTACTACTACTACC
>PITA01023441.1:0-28149 GCA_004023965.1 Spilogale gracilis
TTCTACCGTGAAAGCACTTGGGTCAAGCTACGGGGCAGAACCTAAGCTCGGTTTGTGGCTCACCTATCCGAACAAGATGCAGGCCTCCTCCTGTCCTCTTGTTTGGGGCCCACAGATGTGGGGGTGAGAATTCAACCCTGCATGCCCCAGAGTTTGGCTGTTTGTTTGTTGGGCATGTGTTCCTTGAAAATGAGAACGTAAGAACTTAAACAGACTCCAGGAACCAGCATGAATAACTCCTTTGTTTTCAGAAGGACTCAAGGCCAAGAGAAGTAGCGGTGTCAGCAGTGGAAATTAATGGTGGTTTCAAATAATGGATGAATCCAAAAGAAGAAACAAATCAGACATTCCTGTGCAAAGACAATAAACCATCTTTATAGATTTGCAATGACCCAGGGTGAGGAGATAATTGTGCATGATTACCTACACGCTATTTTTTAACACTCAGTGCTGTTTTTGTGGACACTGTCAGGTTTTCCTTAGTTTATTATGTTTCCTTTAAATTTATGTTCTCAAATATTTGCTTCACATCTAAAGATAATGGCAAAACTGTTTTCTAACAGAAGTCAACTACAATTATTTAAGTAAAACCAACTGGGTGAGGATCCTTGTTATAAATCATACCTTCAGTATACACTTTCTTTAAAATTAAAGATGAGTGCCGTATCAAGCAAGGCTGAGAAAAGAATGAAAATGAACTCTAATAAAAATTCCAACCTTGGTCTCCCAAGATAAGCACCCTCATAAGTCCTTAAACACAAATTCTAAAAGGTATCCAAAACCATGATGTAGGAAATAAATATTCTCCATGTTGGAAAGATTCTACACTTTTTGTAGAATGGCAAAAATCCTGCTACTAAATCCTTTCTCCCAGGGGCCAGGAATTTATCTCCTAAAACATCACCATTGTAACTTTTCAAAAAGAAAAGAAATGATATTTTGAGAATGTGACCAATATCTTCCAAAGAGCACAGAGTAATTTTTTTCACTTTCTCAGATCAGACTTCCCTGATACCTGGCAGACGGCACTGTCCTGGGGTCTGTGTTTCAGTAACCCGCAGCCTTTCAGAAACACACGGAGGAAGAGTTGGCCATCGGCTTCGTGCAATGTGGCCCACGCACGCGACGCAGCGGAACGCGAGACTGCGACTGTCGCGGCTGGGGCGTGCACGGGGCCACCCGCTGGGTGTGAGCCGTGAACTGCGACAGCCGAAGCCACCAGGAGTCGCCAGCGTCTGGCCGGCTGGGAGCTGGGCTCTGGGGTGCGGTGCGCACATGGCATCAGGAAAGCACTGAACCAGACCCCCAAGGCTCCAGACGGGCCACGCAGTGCAGGTGAAAACAGACACACGCAGGAGCCCCCGAGTGCAACTTCCGACAGATAATTGTCTGCCTAACGTCCTTTGAAATCACTGCGTTGGCTGTTGGTGCTTCTACGATGCCCATTTTGTACTCACTTTTTATATCTGACCTTGTGCTAGTGATCAGGAAGTCTACAGTTCTCATCTACATTCCGATTCCCAAGAAGTAGGAAAGCATGCCGTCAAGCACCCTACCCTACTTCATATGTTTCCCGGTTTTGCAGAAAAGCTGGTTGGGCGAGGGTACCCGACACCCGACAATCAGGATTCAGAGGCTTCAGTGACTGTACTGGGAGGAGGGAGCCTTCGACTTCATTTGCATTCCCTCTGGTGTAAGTTCCTGTCCTCTGCCTTCTCACCCGAAGGCTCAGCTGGGTCCCCTTGCGGTGGGAAGCACGAGTAGGACCGGACGAGTCACGCTGGAATAGTTCCATGTTTTCCTCTGTGGATTTTCACCCCCTTTTCTGTCTCTCTCCCTCTTCTGCTTGATGGCCCATTTCCCAGATAAACATTAGAGGCCATGGGTCCCCTGGGGTCAGCCTCCACAGCCCTGGGGCTCCAGCCGCCCTGTGCGGGGGCTCTGCACCTGACCCACTCGTGGGCCACTGGCCTCCCTGCGTCCGCGGGACCCAGACCCGCAGCCCACCCCCTGCAACTGCTCAGGCAGACCATGTGCAGGGGGAGGCTCTGAAGGAGCCCTTTGCCCGGATCACCCCTCACCTGCTCCCCTGCCCATCTAGTCTGAGTGTCGAACCTGCTGGTGCACGAGGCCAGGAGCCCCTCGTGTCCAAGGCCCCCACACCCTGCATCTTCGGGAAGAAAAGAGTAGCTCCTCTTCCAACAGCTGCGGCCGCCATCACGGGGCTGGGTGGGGAGGGCAGCAGGGGTGCAGGGCCCGGCCAGGGAGGGCTCGGTGAAGGGGGAGGGTGGCCACCTCCACGCACTGGGTAGACCCCCTCTGCTGAGGAAGACCGGCCTTCCATGCGTCACCCGCTCTGGGGTCCAGCCTGCAGGCTGCATGGGCAGAAGACCCCGCTCCCCAACGCCTATCTCGGGCCCTCCGCAGGGGCAGAGGGCCGCGTGAGACCAGAGGTGCCCTCACATGTCCCACCTGTCACCCCTCAGGTGGTGACGGAACGAGGTGCAGAGGGGAGGCGCTCGGGCCATCCAAGGGAGGGGACAGCAAGTGCAAGCTCCTTTCATCTTCTTAAAGTGACTGGAGAGAAAAACCAGGCCTGAGACCAGAGTCCCGAGCAAGCACCTTCTGCTTCCCAGACACCTGGCCCCGCCCGCACCCCCCGACGGAGCCCTTATTCCCCTGCCGGTGGCCACCAGCGTCCCAGGCAGAAAGGAGGCACAGCCACGTTAAAACAGTAAGTATTCGCAGGAGAACTTTCATCCAGACACCCACTGAAGAACATGGCACCCTTCCGGTCAGAGGCCCGCCGAGCTAGCAACGTTCTGCACAAGGCGCGAGTCGACCTGAGCCCGCTCGCTTCCACTGCAGACGCGGCAGAACTTTTCTTTACCATCTCCCCACGCGAGGCCGGAATTCCCTGACAACAGCCACCTTCGCTGTCCCCGGGCTCCCTGAGGCAGCTGTGCCGGAGGGAGGAAGCAAGCAGGAGCCTGTCGGGGCTTCTCCTGACAAGTGCATCGGGAAGCCAACAGAACTCTGGCCCTTTTTCCCCGAAACGGGTGTGAAATGGATTTTAAGGTGAGACTTAAGGTGCTCATTGCACTGAAGTCACGGACCACCTGCCACAGGGTGAGGAAGACAGATGAGACCCTGCTGGAAAGGACTTCTAGTCTTCGCTGCAGGTGAAAACACACAGAGGTGTGCGAAGCAAAGCACAGACACGCACACTTGTGTGAACTAACTGGATAGTGACACACATCTCACCGTGACTGTCCCCTCCCACCGCGCCTTCAAAGTTCTTTTGTTAAGCATGCAGTTTCATTGTTAAAATACCAAAACAACACAAAACCCCGGTCCGCGGCCCCGGCCCAGCACGCGCCCCACCTGTCTGGGATCCGCCGTCCCTCACTTCCCGGCGGCCGGCCGCTCACCCACGCAGCGTCTCTGAAACTCTCAAAGTTCAGTTGGAAATTGCATGCCAGGATTTTCAACTCCATTTCTGCCTTCGTCCACCCAAACCAAGGGTGGGCTTCGCAAAGCCCTTAGCGTGAGCCACAAGAAAACATGATTCCGCGGGGCCGGTACAAGAAAGGTCGCCCGGAGTGAGACGACCGACTAAAGAGGACGGAGGCCGCCCCAGGATCAGAGCCCAGGAAGAGAGGCAGCATGCTGACCCGTGCGAACACAGCCCACGCCATCCGGCACGTTTCTCAGCAGGCAAACGGTGGTGCCTGTCTCCTCCCCACCTCCCTCTCTTCTCTTTTCTCTTTCTTTTCTCTCTCTTTTTCTCTCGTTCTTCCTTTATTCCTCCCTTTCTTTCTCTTTCCTTGTCCATGGAATGATATCCAGAGCCAAGAAAATGGAACTTAAGCAAGAACAAAAAACAATCCCCAAATGAACAACTAGGGCATTCTAACCGAAAGAGCCCTCCTTCCGTGTCTGCAATCTCCATGAACTCGACGTCTCACGGCTTCATTATTCTCACAGCTCTGTCTTCAATGTGCCAGGAAAGGGCCTTCCTCGCCCTGGTCCCTCGCTCTGGGTCTGGGAACACCGGGGCTCTTGTCACGGTCCAGCATGAAGGTGGGGCTGGCACACATTTTTCTCCATCACCAAAACATGACTTTGTACCAACTTGAGGGACAGACCAAAAGTCACGGGGCCCAAGCCGCAGCCGTCGGCGGCACGTCCGTTGGCAGCATGTCCAGCCCTGCCTGAACCCCAAAGCAGGTCACTCCCACGCGGGGGCTTCCGAGCCAAGACCACAAACACATGCCTCACCAGGAGACACGGGCGTGCTGCCTCTGGGGCACACAGCGCTGCACGCCCACGAGCCGGGTCCTAGGGGACAGTCCCCGGCCGGACACACGCGCCCGCTCAGAAGGGTCCCGCGCCGGCTCGGGGGCACGGTGGCCATGGGCTCCAACTGGGATCCAGCTGGAGGTCACCCTGGCTCTGACGCTCCCCCCCGCACGGCCCCAACCACTCGCAGGAAAAGCGCAGCAAGTTGTGCCCCCGCCGCGTCCCCCTCTCCCCCTGGACCAACGACGCCCCCTCCTCCCTCCAGGGGGGACCCAGCAGCTTACCGGCCGTGGCCCGCGTGCCGCTGTCAGGCTAGTCCGGGCTCTGGGACGCTCCGGTCCTCGTGGGCGCCGAGAACCCGCGTCTGCGAGTGACGACGGTCCAGTGGCGGCCGGCTGGGTCTCCGGCAGCGATGAGCACAGCGGGAGGCCGTCCACAATTAGCAAAGATCGTGTGGCAGCAACGCAGCGACAAGCCAGCCCGGGGCGCGAGTCAGCAGAGCCCCCTTGCCGAGGGATGCTGAGAGCCCACGTCGCCGAACGCCACGCTCCTTCTTCAAGATCATTCCAGCCAGCCCGTTTGAGCTATTTTTACTGTACCATAATGCACTAGGTCTGGCTTTTACCCTATTGAAAGAGCATGAATATATTATTATCCACACAAAAGAGCAGGTTATTGTTTATGAATTACCAGCCTTCCCAGCAACAAAGGCTATTTTCATAAGAAAACTCAATTTCATTTTAGCTCCAATTTGATTACCAGCTGAAGAAAAGACGCTCTGCCCTAACCCTCAAAGGATTTTTATTCATACCATTGAATGGGCTTTATTGCTTCCTTTTCAAAACTGACGTAGAAAGCTTTTAGAGTAAAACATTGACAAAAAATTATTGCGCTGCTATTTGTGCAATAACAGAGCAGAAGAGGCCAATGATTTCCCCTCCATCCTTCACGGCACTTCAGAGTACCAAAGGCTGGAATTAATGACAGACCGGAGAGGGGACGCAAGCTAAGGTCTCACAATGCATGTCAAATCTAAATGATCACTATACATTGAAAAGCCCCCAAAAAAGCCCACAGCTGATTGATTCACGGCTTTCACAAGAAAGACAGGCTTGAAGAGTTTATTGCACCACAATTTACTCAGAATTATCATAAAAATGAACGAAGGGGCTGAATGTCACCCCCACACGCTCCAAAAACACACACCCAGGGACAGAGTTCACGCAGCATTCACGCAGCATTCACGCCTCTCCCGGCCCCAGCTGAGGGCCGCCGCCACGCGGAGCCGGGCTGGACCTAGGCTCCGTGGAGGAGAAGGCACGGCCGCGGACAACGGCCCGCTGTCCCAGACGCTGGGCCCCCCCGCTGCACCTGGAGCGGCTGTCCCGGGGCTGCCCGGAGCGTACGTGTCCGCCTGCTGCCTTGTTTCCTTCCCCGGGAAGCAAGAAGTTTGCAAGGATTCCGTTGCTCACAAAAACAGTTTGGGGGCGAATGCTTAAATGATACACAGAGCTGCCGCTGAAACAGCTTTCTCCGCATGCACGGCACTCCTCTTTTCATTAAAGTCTGAGCAGTAATGGCTAAGCTAGCAGGATTGCCAAAGAAACCTGCACTTGATATTATGCAAATGAATCTGTGGCGCGATAACGTGGCTTTCCAGGCGCCCCTGCCAATGGCCCGGTCACATCGGTGCTCAGACGGCATGGGACCAACCAGGACTGGAAGGATGCCCTAAAAATCTGACCTCTCAGCCCAGGGGGCAGCTCCTCTGCAGGGCCACCCACGTGGCACAGCTGGGCCTGGAAATGAGGCGTGTGTCGGCTTCAGTGTAGGACTGGGAAAGCGGTATTCAGCCAGAGCTGTTTACTTCGAAGCTGGGCCAATAGGCAAAACCCATCCGAAGTTTCATGTTGTGGGTACAGCTGATGGGGGGAGGAGTCTGGCCAACCATATCGGGAAGACGACCTAATTTTGTCTGCCCCACAAGCGAAGCAGATCCTGAGTGAGTGAGAAGGTCTCTCCTTTACACACATGCTGTGCTCATGTCCAGCAGACCGTCTACACTATGCTTGTCGCAAGCAACGAGGTAGACTGTATCTGAAACCAAGCCAGACTTTTTAGAAGACTGAATGAAAAATAAAAAGCCCATTACCCATGGGGGGAAAACCAAACTAGACAGACCAAAGAGAGGTAAAACCACGCTGGTTCGCCCTTCCGTGTTTTAAAAGCCATCAAATGCAAACGTGTGATGCTGGAGTTCCCTTCCCCGCCGTCGGGCGAGCCTCAAGCTTCACTGAGCTGGGATATGATGTTTTCCACGACGTTCCCCCTCGTCGCTCCGAGCAGTCCGTGTCTGCTCACGGCGTCGCAGCCCGACTTCACGCACCCATGAAGCACTCATGGGCTCTACGGAACGTTTCACGCTGGGCTGCTCATGGCCAGCTGGCGTCCGGGGAGACCGCCAGTTCTGTTCCTAAAATACAAACCCGTCCACATTCGAGTATCTCTCAGACCTTGACAGCAGTGATGGCTTAGAATCCGCCCAGAGCTCCGAGCCAGTGCTCCCAGGGGAACACGGGGCCGGGGTCCTGCAAGCCTCCGCTTATGGCATCTTCATCCCTGGATCAGTCCACGCTCAAACCCGCCCAGCCGATCAGCCTTTGTGTGACGCGTGTTTCCGTTTCCAGACACTTGAACATCTACCGTGTGTCCGCCGACACGGCCCTCGCGCCCAGCACCACGGGCCCCGCCACCACGGAGGCTCCTCCGACCCGCTCACGCTCTCACCACGGGCCCCGCCACCACAGAGGCTCCTCCGACCCGCTCACGATCTCGCCACGGGCCCCGCCACCACCTCCTGCTCACAAGCTCCAGACAGCTACCCCGCACACCAGAGCCGCGCCACAAACTGAGCAGAAGGTGTGGCCCTAAGACCCCACCAAGGATGCACCTCTAAAGCACACGGGCCAAAGCAAGGACCAGGTACTGTGACGGCCGACTTTGCGGGGAGCGCTCACGTTTCTCGCCTCGCTGTGAAAAATTGGGGTTTACACCTGAATTCTAGGAAGTGGGCAAATTCACAGGCGCAGGCTGTACGGCCACGAGGCTCAGCCTCACCCGCCTTCTGACGCAAGGCCGTCTGCCACGTGTCGTCCCACAGGGCACCACGGAGGCCCCATCGCCAGTGTGGCTGCGGACGTGGGCCCTGCAGGAGCGCCTCGGGGGACGTGGGGTCGTCCGCTGGGCCTCTCCAGACAGGCTAGGCGGCCCGAAGAGAAGACGCCTGCTCTGCCTTCCTCTCTGCGTGCGCACACCTGGGAAAAGCCACGTGTGGGCCGGCGGCGGGCGCGTGCCAGAACCCGGGGCTCGGACTGCCCACCCTCCAGACCCGGGAGAAGTTCGTCTCTGTCTGGACGCCGCCCAGCCCCTGGTGCTTAGGTGACTGAGAAGCCCAAGCTGACTGAGACAAAAGCCAAGTGTGGAACAGGGATCAGCCTTACGGACCAACCCGTAAGCACTAGTGAGCGCCTTCTGTTTCCCCACCCGCGTCTGCAGGGAGCAGGCCAGCAGCTGAGCGGAAGGCCGCAGAGAGAGCGGAGATGGAGGCCGCACCTTGGGGATCACTAACCCGGGGCCCAGGGAAAGGGGAGGCTCAAGGCTGCAGAAGGAGAGACAGAGTTCCCGGTGGCAGGTACACCTGACTGAGCGGGGGCTGGGGGCGCCAGGCCGGGGCCCCCGCAAACGGAGAGGCACCTGGGCGCCTTGCTGACGTCACAATTACCCGGGGAGCTGACGAGAACAAGTTCCAGGGTCCAGCTTGTGGCAAGGCCCTGGAAATCTGCTTTTCTGACTCTGCCACAGGGGACCCTGCTCCCCCTAAAGCTGGAACATGCGCTCGGTCGGGCAGGTAAGAGGCGCGTGACCGACGACCACACTGCACGGAAGCACGACGCCCAACAGGTGACTGTCAGGGTCTGGAGATGAGGCCCCGCGCCCCGGAGAGCAGTGTCTCCTCCCTCCCCTGGCGGGTGACCTGGAGGGAGACCCCGCCCACTGCCCCCCGCAGATGCCCACCTCGGGCCAGCTAGCCAGCTCGGCTCAGAGAATGCCCTCCTGTGCTTGGCGCAGCCTTAACTCAGAAGGAAGGCTATTTTTAGCCTTGGGAATCTTACCTTGAGGGGATGAGGGAATGCACAAAATAGAGATATGCACCCCTCATACTGACCTTATGTTCAAAATAAAGGGACCATGGAAAGTGAAAGGCAGCGTCTTCCGAGCTGTTGTGATGTCCACAGAGCCAGAAAGATCTGATCAGGCTGACGTGATTTGCTGGTGGGACAACTGCTAAGCCTCCCGGTCAAACCATGAACTCTGGGAGGACCAGGAGCCCCGCTCACTTGTCGTTGGATTTACAGACTCTGGTACATAACACTGCTCAGGAAAAAAAAAAACCTGGCATGACATGCCTTCAGCCCACACGGATGGATGAGCTATGTAAGAAAAACAAAGTCGGGGCACCTGGGGGGCTCGGTCGGTAAAGCGTCTGCCTTCGGCTCAGGTCACCATCCCAGGGTCCTGGGATCAAGTCGCACATTCGGCTCCCTGCTCGGTGGGAAGCCTGCTTCTCCCTCTGCCCCTCCCCCCTGCTTGTGCTCTCTTTGACAAATAAATCTTTAAAAAAACTAAGAAAAAAAAAAGACAAAATCTTGAATGTTGTATCACATGTCGACTAAGCGTAAACACCAAAAATGAATGAAATTAAGGAACATGACCACGAGTTCAAATATTATGAATTTGATTATGTTAAAAATAAAGAAAGAAATGGGGCGCCTGGGTGGCTCAGTCATTAAGCATCTGCCTTCGACTCACGTCATGATCCTGGAGACCCGGGATCGAGCCCCGCAGCGGGCTCCCTGCTCGGCGGGAGGCCTGCTTCTCCCTCTCTCACTCCCCCTGCTTGTGTTCCCTCTCTAGCTGTGCTTCTCTCTGTCAAATAAATAAATAAAATCTGGAAGGAAGGAAGGAAGGAAGGAAGGAAGGAAGGAAGGAAGGAAGGGAGGGAGGGAGAAGGGAGGGAGGGAGGAAGATCTTCTGCACAAAGTTGAGCACCTCCCCTGGAAAAGCAAAGCCCGCCACACACAAGTAAGGAGGCCAAAGAAACGAAACACTCACGTCAGCAGCAGCGGAGTCATCACCCGCCCGGCCTCCCCGGAGAGGCCCCTTCCTCCTGCTGACAGTGACACATATTAAGGCCATTATTGGAGCCTGTGACATAACATGGCTCCCGGTGTCCTCCAAGCAGCCGGGCTGCCTTGGGGAGACATTTTCCCAAGTCTGATGGCATCCTACGAGACTCTCAACAGACACTAGGCATGTATGAAGCACGTGACTCTGTCTTAAACCTGCTCCCCACCCGCTGTTCAAGAAGCACGGCTAAAAATTATACCAGGATATCACTTCTAATTTTTTATGCACTGTCCAGTCTTTATCTCCTTCTACTGTATGTTCCAAAACTATGACCCAGACACTTTACATCTGTGCTTTGATTGCAGACCTCCCCTTCTCTATTCTCCTCTTTGATTCCCTCCTCCAATTATCAAGGGAGAGAAGCCAGCTCCTTGCAGCTGGCTCAAAGCTCTTAAAATAAATGTTCATCTGAAAACTCGAGTCCCCATAGAGTGAACCACTTCAGCCTCTCGTCCCATATATGCAGCACTAAGAAATGAGCCACACTCAACCCAAAGTATAAAATTGCCTCGTTTCAGAAATTTCTATTTAAAATCCTTCTGGATTTCAACAAGCATCTTCTGAACTTGCCTGGTGATTTTGCTCCAGGGTCGGGTGCTGGTTGTCAGGCTGTCCGATCCAGCACAGCACGGGCTGCACCTGTGTGCCACCTGCGGGGAGAGCCACGCCCCGGACACGTGCGGGATCTGCCTTCCCTTGAGGCATGCACCCAGACCACCTAGAGAACAGCACGGAGTGACCTAGGTCCACGCACACACTCGGGAGCCTTCCCACCACACAGCAGCACCTGGCTTGAGCTGCGATGGGTTCTGGGACAAGCGCTCTTTCAGGAGGAGGGATACACATGGCCTTGGGGCTAAGGACACACGGTATTCCCTGCCCACAGGGCAGTCAGAAGCTTCTCACGGTAGCTCTCCGACACTGACTTCATGTCTTCTTATTCAATCTGGTTCTGACACTAACTACGCAGTTCGTCCAACCCCGTCTGTGAAGGGCTCAGTCCTACAAGACGGCCCCTCAGAAGCCAGTCCCCCAGGCCTGGGTCGCCAGATCACCATGCACGCCTGCTCAACCAGGTAAAAATTTGGGGGTGCCTTCAGATTCAGTAACCTGCTAGAACAACTCCTATAACTCAGGAAAGTACTGTTTTGGATTACTGGGTTGTTATAAAGGATACAAATAAATAGCCAGATGAAGAGGTGCCCACAGTTGTGAAGCATGGGGAAAGGATGGGCACAGAACTTCGTGCTCTCTCTAGGCAGGCCACCCTCCCCAACCATCAATGCGTCCACTGCCAGGAAGCTCCTGGTGCCTCAGGAGTCTGGGTTTTTAACTGGAGATTGACTGATTGAACTCAAGCTCCGGTCCCCTCCCCTCCCAGGACTTCAGCAGGGAGGCTGAGCCCTAACCCTTCCCGGGGCAGGAGTCGGCTCACAAACTCAGGTGTGGCAAAAGGGTCTGTGATAAATAACAAGGGCTCTTCCTAGGGTTTTAGGGTTTCCTAGGGTTTTAGGGTTTCCTAGGATTTTAGGGTTCCCTAGGATTTTAGGGTTTCCTAGGATTTAGGGTTTCCTAGGATTTTAGGGTTTCCTAGGATTTTAGGGTTTCCTAGGGTTTTAGGGTTTCCTAGGATTTAGGGTTTCCTAGGATTTTAGGGTTTCCTAGGATTTTAGGGTTTCCTAGGCTTTTAGGGTTTCCTAGGATTTTAGGGTTTCCTAGGATTTAGGGTTTCCTAGGATTTTAGGGTTTCCTAGGATTTAGGGTTTCCTAGGATTTTAGGGTTTCCTAGGATTTAGGGTTTCCTAGGATTTTAGGGTTTCCTAGGATTTAGGGTTTCCTAGGATTTTAGGGTTTCCTAGGCTTTTAGGGTTTCCTAGGATTTTAGGGTTTCCTAGGGTTTTAGGGTGTCCTAGGGTTTTCAGATTTCTGTGTCAGGTCCTGGGGGCAAAGACCAAATGCATTTTCAATGCACTCACTACGGCTGCCTGTGAGCCCACATCCCTGAACTATCTACCAGGCCTACGGTCACTTTGCAGCCGTCTCTGGGCATGCCAGCAAAAATGGCCTAGTTTGGGGTTTTCAGTAGCATGAGGCTGAGAGCAGGAGGAGCAGAGGGAACTCCAGCGGACGAGTGTGTATAGGAGCCCTTTGCTTGGGGACGCTTCTCCAGCCCGTCCTCTCCCGCACGGGGCCTGCCCTGTCTGCACCTCCAGGCCCAGTGAAGCTGAGCCAGCGCCGTTGCCTCTGCCCCTGCTGTGCACACCCCTCGACCAGGTCACACCGTGGGCTGATGACGACGAGGACCAGCCTCCGTGACGGGTATGGGGACCGAGACTAAATGCAGACGCTGGCTAGCACATCCCTGGGTTGGTGGTCATTCTTGTCCCATATTGGCCAGGGTGGAGTGGGGCTGTCCAGGCGTCACAGGCGAGTGGCCTTAAGGTGGCAATGCTCACCACGCCCAAAGGTGAGCATGATCGAGCACAGCCGAGGCCCTTCAGGACCCGCACGATGGTGGTGCAAAGATCCATCGGGTCTCAGCGCCCACAACTATGGAGGCTGAGGTCCCACGACCTCTCTTCTGCAAGCTCGAGCCCCAGGGGAACCGAAGCTACTGGCCCAAGGCCTGGGACCCAGGAGGGCTGAGGCTCCTCCGTCACGCAGAGAGAGGATCCAATGTGCCCTCCTATTTGCTCTAGTCAGACCCTGTACAGCCTAGAGGAGGCTGCCCACCCAGGGAAGGGCAGCCCGCCTCACTCGGTCCCCACTCAAATACTCATCTCCTCCAGAAACACCCTCCTAGACACCCCCAGAGCGCTGTCCCAGGTGTCCGGACCCTGGGCGGTGGAGGGGGCACACATCTGAGCCCGCGGCGCCCACAGGCACTGTGCAGAGCAGGGCCTGCCCTTCCCCCCGGGGTGGAGAGGAGGGTCTGGGCGCAGAGGGTGAGCAGTGCTGCTGAGAACGCCCTGGGGATGCCTGAGAGCCCCACCGCACGAGTCGCTGGGCGGGAGGGGGGCCCGGCTCCGGCTTAGAAATCCCTGCCACTGGCGACAGCCAGGTCACTCCCTTCCCTTCCACACGGCACCTGCCTGCACCTTTGACACTCACTGGGACCTACCTGAGAAGGTGCTCCCCATGCGCCCAAGGCATCCTTCTATAGACCAGAGGGAGGTACGGGCCGGCGTGATGCCCATGACCAGCCTGGAAGATCAGGGGGCCCCAGCTCCCCGCTGCTCAGACCTCGCGTGTGTGGTGCCCTCACTCCACGCCGACGGGACCACAGTCCAGCTCAGGATAAGGTAACTGTCCTGCAAAGCCTCTCCTGCTAGTGCGGGAGCCCAGAGCCATGGACCCAGAGTGTCTCCAAGCCACACACTGCATCCGGAATGGACAGCACCTACATCACCCGTGTAAGTTGACATCTATCTGAACTGCACAAACCAGAACCTACGTGGTGCTCATATTTTGGGGGAGGGGCTGGGACCTCACACTCCTTCCCCACCGTCTTCCCAGGGGCACCCCATGTAGTCCCACCAGCATTCGGGTCCTACACGGTCTGCCCGGCAGAGCCCAGAGGGTGGTGTTCTCAAGAGCTCGTCATGAAGGGCCACGTCCAGATGGGAGAGGGCCGCACGAGGAGGGCAGGCCTGCCGGGAAGGGGCCAGCCAAACCAGGAGGGAAGGGCCATGGGTCATGATGGAGGACAGGAGGCCACAGGGGCTAAAGGCAAGGGAGTAGTCTGGGGCGAGTGCCCGCAGGCCCTGGGGGAGAGGAGACTCAGCCAGCGTCTGCCGCTTCAATCAGGCCATGGGCACTCTCCACGGAGGCGTAAACAGGCTCGGGCTGGCCAGCTGGGTGCATCCTTTCCCTCGGGGTGGCCGGGGACAGAGGCACAGGCCCAGATGGAAACGGCCTGGACCCTGGCCTTGCAGATTCCTGTAAAGTATCAAACCAGGCGTCCTCAAGAGTGGAAGGACCCATGGGGCACCTGGGTGGCTCAGTTGGTTGAGCGACTGCCTTCAGCTCAGGTCATGATCCTGGAGACCCGAGATCGAGTCCCACATCGGGCTCCCTGCTCGGCAGGAAGCCTGCTTCTCCCTCTCTCACTCCCCCTGCTTGTGTTCCCTCTCTGGCTGTGTTTCTCTCTGTCAAATAAATAAAATCTTAAAAAAATATATTAAAGGGGCGCCTGGGTGGCTCAAGTGGTTGAGCGACTGCCTTCGGCTCAGGTCATGATCCTGGAGACCCAGGATTGAGTCCCACATTGGGCTCCCTGCTCAGCGGGAAGTCTGCTTCTCCCTCTCTCACTCCCCCTGCTTGTGTTCCCTCTCTCGCTATGTTTCTCTCTGTCAAATAAATAAAATCTTTAAAAAAAAAAAAAAAAAGAGTGGAAGGGCCTGCGTGGCTCCCTCATGGCCTGGTGCGTGTCCCTGTCTCGTGGACGAGGAACCGGCGGGGGTACGCAGCTGTGTGTCTCACCGAGTTCGGCCAGGACAGTGTGAGTCCAGAACCCGCTTGGCCTCGCGCCTTCCCCGTGGCTGCAGCGGCGTGAGGTCCGACCATCAGTGGACCTTCACCGTCCTCCAGATCGGGGCGAGGACAGGCGGGTTAATGGGACCTCAGCTTGGATCCACCTGCCCTGGGGGCCACCTGAGTCCGGAATCTCCTCCCACCAGGGCACAGTCTGCTCTGCACGACCCACGAGCACACAGGCAGCAGCACGAGCACTCGGGAGGAGAGGGCAAGGGGAAACGAAGGTCAGACAGAAGAGCGCGTCTCACAGGAGGGAGAACAGGGAAAACCGTGAGAACCTGAGCTTCCCTGAAGACCGGAGAGAGAGCAAGGGGATCGTGGACGCCGAGGGCCAAGGAGAGCGGCCAAAGGCTGCAGAGGGCACACCACGACCATCCCTTAGTGGAGGGGCGGCAAGACTCATCCCGAGGGTAGGAGACGGGCTCCAAAATGAAAACTTCCTTCCTCTTCCAGAAATCAAAATATTACCCCCTCAAGTCAAAAACCAGCCTGATGAGCCGGGCTGACCACGAGACAAGCCATGAGCTGATGGTCAGCTGGTGCAGAAATCGCTAGAACAACGTGTGGATGCCGAGTTCATTTTCACCTCACACACACGCATGCACACATGCACACACACGCAGTTAGGAAGAAAGCGCCAGAACTGTTTCTGTGTGCCCGACACAAAGCAGGGAAATAAGGAATGTTGAGGGATTTAAACGGGAAGGTGAAGCTGTCAGCTGGAGTGCAATGGCCCGAAGAAGCCTCTTCCGACGTAGAGAAGAGAGACACTGTCAGAGGGCGCGACGTTCTAGAGGGCGGACAGGGCAGAGAACAGCAAGTACGGTGGGCTCCAGGGCAGGCTGCGGTGGCGAGAGCCAGAAACAGGCGTGCTGGGGACGGACGGGGGCTCTCGGAGGAAGACCGAAGAAGTCTGGCTTCCCCAGAGTCTGGCCTCAAGGCAGAGGCAGAGAGGACACGGCGGGGCCTGCCCATGGGAGCGGGCCCAGACAGCAGGGAGAGGGCACTGTCACAGCAGCTGGGACCCAGGAAAGCTGCAGGAAGGGCCACCGAGAGGCTGAACCAAATGAGTCGTGGCCACCGTCCGCGGAGACTCGGGGCCCGAGCCTGGGTCCCAGGACAGGTTTCCCTCCACGCCATGTGGCATCAACCCAGCATCCCATTCACGAGGCTCTGAAGCGTCATCCCCATTTCACAGGCGAGGAAACCGAGGGCCCCACATGCAACCTCACAGCATGATCCAACCGGGACATCCGAACCCCAGGCCCAACCGAAGAGACCTCCCATGGAGCCCTGCCCTCCACCCCCGAGCCCGCTAGATTTGGGATCTTTCTCTACAGCATGGTGACCATGCCCTTGTCAGGAGGCTGCTAATAATCTCACCAGGGGACAGCCCACGCAGCCCGGATTCTGCAGCCCCAACAGGAAGAGACATTCCTCCTGCCGGCCCCTGAGAAGTGCTGGGGTGTGCCCTGGGTCTGAGCAAGGGGAGTGATGAAAACGTCAGGGGCATTCCAGCTGAGGGCAGAGGTGTCCAGTGGTCGCCCGGGCTGGGTGACGGTCAGAACACTCAACCAGCGTGCAGACCAAAGAAGGGAGACAAACGGGGGCCCGGGAGGCCAGACGGGTGCCCATCACCAACCACCACGGGGGCATTTCAGGGCACTAACTACCAGCAGAGCTACGCCTTGGTTGCCGTTCAGGAGAAACCAGGAAAACGAAAGGCCACCTCTTAACCACCAGGTCCAGGCCTCGCGGGTCCAGGCACGGCAACTGCCCATGGAAGCTCTGGTACCGCGGGCCTGAAGCCAAGCTCCGCTGGGCTCTGACACACTCTAGCCATCAGCGGCCACCAGCCGGCCCTCTGCTGCTGTTTCTGCTGGCCACCTGGGGCAGGGTCCCATGGGGCAGCCTCCAGCAGGCAGGCCTGGGCGTGCTCCCGCCAGCAGCCCCGTTCCAGGAGGGGAGGAAGACGTGAGACTTCTGGAGGACCCAGCCCAGGAGCCAGGAGAGGACGACCTAGCACATCTGTTAGCCCCCGAAAACCCACGGGCTCTGCCCAGGTGCACAGCAAGGAGCCCCAGACCAGCTTTGGCTCAGAGAGTTTTGCCGAGGGAGGAGAAGAGCCATCTTTCAATCTGCTGCAAACTCTAGAGACAAAGGACGCCCACGGCCTCGGGCCTTGGTGGGGCCACAGAGAGGGCAGAGGGCAAGGGCCTGGTTCGGAGCGCTAGTCACGCTTCAACTTAAAATGATGGAGGGAGGGGCACCTGGGGGGCTCAGTTGGTTAAGAATCTGCCTTAGGCTCAGGTCGTGATCCCGGAGACCCGGGATCGAGCCCCACATTGGGCTCCCTGCTCGGCGGGAAGCCTGCTTCTCCCTCTCTCCCTCCCCCTGCTTACGTTCCCTCTCTTGCTATGTTTCTTCCTGTCAAATTAATTTATTTTTAAAAATGTTAGAGGGAGAAGAGGTGGTCGTTCTTGATAGTCTTATCTGTCGACTGAGAAAAAAACTGAGGCCAGTAGAGTCGATTTTTATTTTATGTATTTATCTTTTTCTTTTACTTATTTATGAAATCAGCTGAATCCGGGAGTAATTTTCCACCGGGTTTTCAAATAAGGCTTTAAAAGGTTGGCTTTGCATTTTCTTGGCAGAGCCGCGGAACACAGCCTTGTAGACAATTGAGGGAGGATGTATTCATATTTAATGCAGTCACATTTGATGGGTATTCGGGTGAAGGTTTTTTAAATAGAAAAAAGGGTCCGGGTGTACAAAAGATCAGAAAGGACGGGCACAGCGAAGGCTGGGCGAGGCACAAAGGGGGCCCGGGACCCCACGGTGACTCTTCGCGCGCACTGAGCCATCGTGGCCGAAGGAGGGGCTTTGGCGGCTTTCTCTCTGACCTAATGCGACCAGAAATGCTCGACCATGGACAAAGCTGGCTTTTTCCCTTAAATAAGATAAAATTCTTCTACCGATGTGTTCGGCAGTCCGTCTGACCAGATCGGGTATTTCAGAATGCATCTGGGCTGAGGAAGGGCTCTCCACTTCATGTCAGAGAAGCTGAGGGCAGCCGGGATCCCGTCAGCATTCCGGGGGGGGGGGGGTATTCGCGTTCTAATGACCCCTAATCAAAGACCAAGGCCTCTCCAGTGGCCAAGTCCCCCGAGCCCCCGGCGAGCAGGCCAGCCTTGGGCGCGTGCTTCCTCCCGGCCCCCTTGCCTCTTCCTGGGTGACGCCAGCCACGGCGTCCACACAGCACACGGGAAATACCACTGCGGCCACTCAGCGGAGCGTCCCGAGCCCGGCTAGCCCTTCGTTTCCCTCCAGCCCCATGCGGCAGCGACGGCGAGTTCGCCTGGGCTGGCCACGTGTCCACAGACATATTCTGCCCGCGAGCCGACGCTCTGTGCCTATGGGGTCAGTCGCAGGCCACGTGTCCACGAGCCACACTGCAGGAGGGACACTGTCCCCAGGCCGGCACCCAGCAGGCGTGACTCCGGGGTGACGGAGCTCGGCCAAGGACGAGCTGCCCTTCTGGTTCTGAGGAAGTCACGTTAGCCTCCAGGCCTGCCTTCCTGACAAGATGGGCACCCGGCCAGAACTCTCTCCATCCCACTGCTCCGGAACTTCTCTGCGAGGACACCAGTGCCCATCGGGGCCATCGTCCTGCAGAATCGTTAGACCATTAAGCCCTCAGCTCTCAAAGAGCCCGTCTTGGGCTCCGGGGCTGGGAGGATCGCGGTGACGGTGGTATCCGGTACCCTCTCCTGTCCTGGGCAGAGAAACTGAGGCTCACGGAGGCGGCAGACTTAGCAGCATCGTCCCAGTCCTCACACAGAAGCCTGCAGGAGTCTGGCCAGTGGCTGTTACTGTACAGCGGGCCCCTGCCCCCACCCAGACCCCAACGTAGGGAGGAGGCCACGGTGGGCCTGACCCTTAACAAACCTGGGGCGCCCTCTTACAAAGCCGGGCAAGGCCTCGGAGGGGCCGGGAGCTGTCCAGCATCCCCAGGTGTGTGGTCAGCGCGGCCGTGCGAGCGGCTCAAGGAGACAGAGGAGGGCTGGGGCACTCACGTGGACACAAGCCCATGCCCCCGGGGGACGGAGGGAGCAGCCGAGTGCACGGAGAGAGCCAGTGCTCTCGGGTGGGACACAGACACACACACGGCACCGCACAAGCCCACGGGGCCACATCACGCCGGCATCTGAGCCCAGACATGACAGGAGCGTGGGCCACCGTGCACGGCCACGCCTGCAAATCCGGCCTCCCCGCCGCTCAGGCGTCAGCCTACTCCAGGCCCCTCTTCCTCCAGCCCACAGCTTCCTGACGGCTTCCCATCCGGAGCACCCTCTGGCGAGTCCTTCTGACCCCTCCAGGCCACCCCGGAATTCCCTCCTGTGCTCTCTGGCCCCCCCACCTCAGTGTGTCCTGGGGTCTTTGCTGGGTGTGGACACCCCCACAGCCGAGGGGCCGCCGTGCCCGTTCCCAAGTATGTGAGTGGCTCCTTAGGGCTTTATGTCCCGCACTCAGCGCAGACAGTGGAGGAAAGAAAGAGGAAGGCAGGGCAGGGGAGGATGGGGACGGGGAGGGAAGGAGAGGGGGATTTCCTGGAGACCAGGCGAGTCCTCTGCCTGCCCCCCCACCCCTGCCGCAAGCAGACCCCCGGGCATGCCTCTCCCTGCGCTGACCGTCTACCTCAGGCTTGGCACCTCAAGGTTTAACCAACCCCTCCTATCCACAGCGTACCAAGGGGAGCCCTACTCCAGGGATTTGGGGGAACTCCCAGGTGAGCCCCATGCCCCGACCACCTACACACACTCCTCCCACGGATGGGGTGTGCAGACACCAGCTCCCCTGCCCAGCCTCTTGCGGGGGGAGGGGAGGAGCCCAGCACGTTTCCCCGACGGGACACCACTCTTGCATCAGCCCAGCACCCGACCCCCCAGCTGGGCGGGAGCCTGACCCTCTGCTTGCCCGGGAGGTGCCTTCCCCTGCAGAGTGGTTGCACAGCTCATCTACGGATAGAGTGGTCTAGAGTGTGGTCTCGGAGAGAGCTCGATCAGAATCCTGAGCTGTGTGGCCCTGGGAAGTCTCCTAGCCTCTCTGTTCCTTACTATTCACACTGGGGGGTGGGGGTGAAGAGGACACCCGTCCATGTCTCAGGGGCTCATCTGGAGGAGCAAATGGAATAAAGGGCATCTCGCCCTGAGGTCGCACTGGTGGTTGAGGCCATCGAGCATCCCGTCTCGGCTACTAAGGAGGAAGTAGGAGATGCTCACGCAGAGTCACCTGGCTCCTCTCTCCCCTCCTCCGCGACCTCGCCCCTGTGTTCTGTAGGGATCAGCGCCCTGCCCAGCCTCTGTTGTATTCTAGAGACCGCACAGCTCCCATCCACCCAGCAGACTCTGAACGCCTGTATCCATCGTGACCGGCCACAGCGATGAGCAGAATGTCTCCTAACTCCACGTCCCAAAGTTTCCGTCTGTGGAAGAAATGTGATGCCCACGGAACTCCTGCTCCTCGGAGGCGGGGCCGGGGTGAGAGGCGCCTGCGGCGGCTGGACGTCTGGGAAGGGAAACAGCCAGAAGCAGAAAGACTTTTCTGTGTGATGGGCTTGAGTTGATGTTGCCTGAGCCCTGGCCTGATTCTAGAGCCTTCTGTGAGGTCGGTGGGGCGTGCCCTCTGTCCTGCACACTGGACGCCCACCCCAGACCCGGCCAGCAGCTCTTGGCCATGGAGATGGGTGGAAGCACCCGTCCCACCCTCAGCAGCCCTCGGTGTGACTCACACAGCACAGGCCTCGCCTGCACATCCGAAATCACAAATATTCTCCATTATAAATTCCGCACGGAGCATACTGCACATTCCTCTCCTAAGAGGTAGAGAATCTCAGGCTGGGCCATCTTGGTTCTCTGGACAGGAGCGGTGGAGGGCGCGGCACGGACACATGGGCTCAGCCAGCCCAAGGCGATTTCCAGCTGGAGCCCCTCAGCCCAAACCCGAGCCCCCCTCCCCAAATTCACGCAGATGCAAGGGGCCCGAGAAGGCCTTCCCAGGCACATGCGCTCCGCTGTCCCCTTCCTGCAGAAGGCACGCAGGGCAGCTGCGGTAAGCAGACCAGCACAGGAGCAGCAGGCCCCCAGCAAGCCCTCCGTGCTTGTCATCGGCGTGGAGCGCCCCGAGCAGAGCCCTTGCCCCCAAGGAAACGAGGCGGGCCGTCCGTACCGCGGTTCACAGCGCAGGACGAGCATCGGTTCATCAGTGTTTAACTGGGTCAGCACGGCTGTGTAAAGAAAAGGTTAAACTGCTTTCCGGAGACTTCCCAGGGATAGGCAGAGAGCGGGGCAGCCTGTCGGCAGCGCCCAGTGCACGGGCTGGGCCGGACGTCTGCCGGGAACCCCACGCTTCTGGGAGCTTCTGCAATGCTGCAGACCAGCAAGAGGCCCCTCACTCCATTCCCGCAGGGAATATGAAACCCGGCTCTGCC
Organism: Spilogale gracilis; assembly: GCA_004023965.1. Lineage (NCBI taxonomy): Eukaryota > Metazoa > Chordata > Mammalia > Carnivora > Mephitidae > Spilogale > Spilogale gracilis. The sequence goes on from PITA01023441.1 coordinate 20,576, forward strand.
TCCTCCTCACACACTCATCCTAAATATGCCAATCTGAGAAGGAAGCCGATGGGAAAGGCTTCTCCCCATCCCTGCAGCTGGAGGACCTCTACCTGGGGGCTGGCATGCTCCATCTCTGGGCAAAGCAGCAGTCCTGCCCCCACGGACAATGAGGGGCGCTGGGGGACTTGGTTGGTGAAGCGTCTGCCATCCGCTCCGGTCACAATCCCAGGGTTCTGGGCTCGAGTCCCCACATCAGGCTCCCTGCTCAGCAGAGAGTCGGCTTCTCCCTCTGCCCTTCCCCTTGCCTGTGTTCTCTCTGTATATCAAATAAAATCGTTTAAAAAAAAAAAGAGCCACTGCCGTCCCTGGGCTGACCTCATAGTGTGGCCTGCACGGGGAGCTTACCGTGGGGCCCCTCCTCGGCTCTTTCTGGGAGAGGCTGGTGTGAACCCCCTCTTCTGCCCTGGAGCTGCATCCTATGGAACAGCTGCCTGCCACCCCCCTCCCGCTCCAGCGGGCAGGAGCTGGGGGTCCTGAAGTGGCCTTCTGTCTTCTCCCTGCGAGCTGGGCCTCACCGCCCTGTCTACACTGCTCCCACAGGAGGAACACCATGTCGCAGGGACTCTCCACCAACTGATCATGTGGGAGCAGCTCCTGGGCCATCCTAAGACGAAAGGGATAGGCACAGCATCTTCCTACATCTGAATCTCAAAACCTCTACGCCGGTAACCACAACACCAGCAAGCAACGAGGGTCACGAACAGAGAGAAAATGCGTACACCGAACCCCGGTGTGCGGAGGTCGGGAAGGGGTGGTGGCGAGCCCACACAGAGAGACTCCGGCTCCCGGGACATCCCACACACCATCCAGTACAACAACGCCTCCGTTTCCTTTGCAGCTGCTTTCTTAGAGGAGAACACACAAGCAGCTCTGAACAGTGTGCAGAGATGCATGGCATACACGTGCAGGCGCCACTAGCTTTCCAGTTCCGCCGACGACCACCTTCCCGCCTACAGGCATGTCTTACAGGCAAGGTGGGTGCGACGCGGACCAAATCCGGCTCTCAGCCCCACGCGCTACCAGAGGCTGGCGCTGCTGATCTCGGCCCGCTGAACGCCGTTCCAGTTCATCTCACAATCGTGAGGCCCCGCAAGACGCCCCACCTTCAAACCTGCATGGACGCATGCACACGCGGTTGCCCAGAAAGTGGGCGATGCGTCCAGGGATGGGCACCCGGTGCTCAGAGGCAGCACTGAGACAGGGAGGCTGAAGCACCTCCCCGACCCTGCAAGCCTCCAGCGCCTCTGGGCTGACACTGGGGAGAGGAGGAGCTTCCCAATGGCAAAAGGGAAAAGTCCCACTGAACAGGGTCCAGGAAGCACCAAGAGTCAAGTGGATTTCACACAGTAGGTTTGAAACTCAAGATTTTTTTTTAATGTGTATTTTGCAATATTATTTCTCCACTGAAAAATACAAATGTTCATTGCAAAAACAATTTAAAAATGTAGATATACAGAAATGACAAATCAGAGAGAGAAGTGCTGCTAATATTTTGATGTATTCTGTTTCGTTCATATATATATATATATATATATAGTGATAATTTAATGTGTCAATTTGGCCAGGCCACAGCACCTACATGTTCAGTGAAAATCAGTCTGGAAGTCTGAAAGAAGTTATTTCTTAAATGTGATTAGTATTTACATCGGTAGACTTTGAGTGAAGTAGTGACCCTCCATCGTGTGGGTGGGCCTCATCCAATCAGGTGAAGGCCTTAAAGGAAATGACACTAGTCTGCCCCTGGCGGCCGTTAGTTCCGAACCGAAGTGCGAGCTCTCCCCTGGGTCTCCAGCCACCGCCGCGGGCCTCTGACACACACCAGCCCCACAACCACAATGAGCCAATTCCTTAAAACAAACGCCTCTCAAACACACATATATACGCATATACGTCTATTTCGCTGTAGACACACACATTCTGTTGGTTCTGATTCTTCAGAAAAGCAGAGAAAATTAGTCTGACCCACAAACACACGCATTTCTCGTAAAAATAGGGTTTTATATTCATGCTGAAGTAGAAGTCGTGTTACTCACCGGAGAGGAACGTAGGCCTATGTGCGCACCGTGAGGGGCCCTCCCCACGCCGCTCCTCCCAGGGCTGCACAACCGGGACGGCCTGGCCCCACCAGCTGCTCGCCACAGACGGGCAGAGTCTGCGCTCCTGCTCTGGTCCGCCGTTCCCGACAGACCCCACCGCAGGGACCGACAGAGAGCCGGCCTCGGCGCGGCAAGAATTGGCCTCCGCCAGGACCTCGGCCCTCGACGCAGGGTGCTGAGGTGGCCGGGCCCCCCTCGGGAGCTTCGCGGGCCTTCACAGGTAAGCAGGCGCGCTCCCTGACGGCCGTCTGCACCTGGGCTGCTCCCTCATTGATAATGTAATTATCCGGAGAGTCATATTGCTGCACACACAGCATTTTCAACCATTTATCACAATGTTGATCTTTATTTTAAATATAAATCAGGCAATCATTTATGTCTTTTATGTTCTTTGTATTTATTCAAGAATATTTAACTGTAGACAAAAGGTGACTTATTCATTATTCATCCTGAACAAGGCAAGTATGGTAATTTGAAAAGGCTGACATTTGAGCTTTTTGCCAACACGAGCAAAATTATATCCTTCCCATTGTAAATCAATGAAGTAGAATCATCGTGCACAAAGGAAGTAAATTGCCTTGTCACTTTAATAAGGCCACCTTATATACAACCTCCAGCCAATGCCATTGTGCGGAGAATGGCTCATTCTCGCCCTGGGCCGCCTCAGATCTCAGCTGGCTTTCCAATTACAGGGGCCTCCTCTGCGTCCTCCTCGTCCCTGAGAGACTGTGTCACAGTGTCAGGGACCCACTGCTCCCGGTGACAGGCACGCGGCGGAGGAAGGTAGCATCTCGGCCACAGCCCGGCTGTCCGGCCGCCCGGACCCGTCCCCCCCGGCCTGTCCCCACGCCTCGGGCCCAGGCCCCGCACCCGGTCATGCCTGCGCGCTCACACCTTCGTTCTCGGCACTCGCCCCACATTGACAAAGTGGCCGATTCTCCGGGCAGGATGTGTCTTTGTGACGACAAATGACCACCTTTCAGATTTTAGCATCTCAGGGAGACGTCAAGAAAGGAAAAGGTTGGGTGGGGAGCCAAGCAAAAAATAAAATGAGGAAGGAGCCTGACAGCAGCCCCGAAGCAGCTTCCACCGGAGGAGCAGGACACGCGCCCCAAGGACGGCTGGACGTGGAGGCGCCGATGGCAGGCGGAGGCAGACCGATAGCGGCAACGGGCAGAGGACCAGGTTCCAGGGAGATCTGAGCACTGCCGCGGAAGAGGCGGCCCGGGCAGGCTGAGCCACACAGCCCCCCCACGGGGCACCAGCAGGCCCAGGAACCGGAGACAGCCAGTCTCCCAAGGAGCGGGTGGGGTGGGCTTTGTCAAAGGTCTCAGACCCAGCTGGGTCCCCAGGCCCCTTCCCGAGCTCCATGGCCTGGGAATGGAGCCCCACCGCTCCACGGGAGGCAGGAAGTCTCGTCTCAGAGGAGGTTGAACCGTAAACTCCAGGACGAGGGGCAGGAGGCATGGCGGGGCATGAAGGGGAAAGGCCACCCTGCGGACAGAGCCTGGGGAACGGTCTTCCCGCCCGTGAGATGCCAGCGTCCTTCCCGTCAGCTCTCAGGAGCGCCAGTGGCCAGCCCTGAGCACCATGGCAAGTAGGGGAGTTGGGAAAAGGTCCATGACAGCGAGAAGGCTATCCCCTTAGCCGTCCCCCAACAAAGGTCCAGGCCAGGCAACCACCCAGCAGCCCACAAGCCCCCTCTGTGAGAACAGAGCACCCCGACCTGTGTCCAGGGGCCACAGGGACGTCCCCGGCAGGAAACCCAGGGTGGAAGGACAGGAAGGAACAGCTGAGAGAGAAGCGGAGGAAAGCTGCCTGGGAAGTTACGACCACAGACAACAGAGCAGGTCCCGGCTTTGTGGACAAGACCAGGCGGCGTGTCATCCATTCACAGAACACAAACCAGGAGGCTGGTTCCAGCTGGGCTGGGGGGCAGAGAAAGAGGAGGTCATCCAGATAATGGAAACAAGGGACAAGGAGATCCGGTGAGAAGTTTCGAGGATTAATCCAGACGCTAGAATATCCACTTCCAGTGGGACGTCAGAGGTTGTCCTTGTCCCACAGAGCTGTGGCCCTGGGTCCCCTCCTGCCCACTGGCTTCCCTGCCCCAGGCGAGAGCGAGGCTGGGGACACCCACGTGGTGAGCCCGGGGGTCTGCAGTCCCCCTCTGGGCTTTGACCCTGTCAGCGCGAGGCCGGGGTCAGCGTGCAGCCCATCGGTGAGAAAAGCCGAGTCCCGGGCCACTGCGAAGGGCCCAGGGCAACTCGCTCTGAGAGGAGCAGTCCCACCTGGGGACCAGCCAGGTGTGGGCAGGGCTCGAGTCACATCTGCCGGTGAGCTGAGCTTGCTCAGGGACACAAGTGACTTGTCCAGCAGGGCCGCCTGCTGGACTCCGAGCCTAAACTCTGTCTCTCCCGCAGCTTCGAGACACCTGCTCGGCCTGCAGGGCCTGCCCCTCCCCCAGGTGTGTGAGGTTTGCTTCCTGAGGGGGCGCCGCGTCCTCTGACTCTGGCCCGATGGTCAGGAAGAGGCAGGAGGCCCTGGGAGCCCCCCACTGGCAAGCGTCCCCCCCATGCCTTCCACTTGATAAGTGCTCATCGAGTTGTCGCCAACTGTGTGCGAGGGGCCGGCTGCTGGCGACCGTTCTCCACACAGAAGGGGACGCAGAGCAGGGGAGAGCCGTGAGCTCCCAACCAGAAATAAATACTGTGGAACAAACATGTTTCTTCTTTGACCTTTTGAAAATTCACATCAAGAATCCAAACGTTGAAAACAAAGCAAAAGGAATTGATATCAAAATATGTGAGTGAGACTTTGCTGAATTTGGGGAAGACACTGAAGAAAAGAAGTAAGAATTAAACTATCAGGTGCCCAAGAGAGCACATATTCAAGGGAGCATGTGGCGAGGACAGTGGGACGGGGGCAGAAACATCCAAGAGAGTGGGGATGACACAGGAAGGTTGGGAAGGCTCAAAGGGAAAACCACACACACAGAAGAAGGACAGAGAAGGCCCAAGATGCAGCGACTCAGAGTTCCGAAAGGAGAACCGGGTAACAATGAGAAGTAGTGAATATTTATAAAGTAGAACCCAATAAAACCATAAGGAAGGCAATTCTGTGGAAATACAAGACGATGGAATCGATGCATTAAAAGGGCCCACGTGCAGCTGGTAAAATCGACCTGAAGCAGTCGAGACCAGAACGCATCCCAGGAGCGCGACTAGAGGCGTTCTCTGAAACCCTTTGTTCCTCCAGGGAAGCAGAGCGAGTGTCCCAAAGGGGACCTGGCTGAACTCGCACCTGCCGACCAGGGAGCAAGATACAAACACGGCAGGAGAGTCACAGCTGTTCAAGGAAAAACACAGGCGTCAAAGATGTTCTGCTCCTCCAGGAGAAGCCGCCGGGAGCAGGCAGGAACTCGTGCAGCCCCAGCCTCGAGGCTCCTCCGGAGAGTCGCCGGAGCACAGACTTCGTCCCAACAAGTGTCCGCCAAAGAAAGCACTGACCGAAAGGACGGACTGTGAGCACTGAGAATATTTAACTGTCCATCTACGACGAACGGCACAGCGGGAACAGGGAGAGAAGAATAGTACAGAAATGCTTAAGGTCTTGCAAAGTGGAAACGAGACGACAGCAAATAAGAAAAAGGACGGGAAAAATAAATAAATAAAAGCAGCTGCCCGGGGGGCCGACGGCAGTCCGCGTGCAGCCGATGGAGACCAGGCTCCAGGGGCGCCTGGGGGCTCAGCTGGTTGAGCGACTGCCTTCGGATCAGGTCATGATCCCGGAGACCCGGGATGGAGTCCCACATCGGGCTCCCTGCTCGGCGGGAGGCCTGCTTCTCCCTCTCTCACTCCCCCTGCTTGTGTTCCCTCTCTGGCTGTGTTTTCTCTGTCAAATAAATAAATAAAATTAAAAAACAACAACAACAGCAAGCGGGGTCCATCTGAGAGGAGGAGGGTTATAGACATTACCAAAGGCATCAGTAGAAATGTAAGCACTAGAACAGACACACGCCTCCTCATGACAAAAAAAAAGACAACAAAATGTTTAAAAAAAAGGAAATAGAATGCACTGTGATATTAAATGTAACATTTAATAATGTAACATGGTTGAGATCAAGCATCACATTGAAAACTCAAGATTTCCAACTGGCTCGCAGAGTAGGAGCCGAGCGGCGCTCTCCCAGAGACCGGCCGGCGGGAAGTGCCGCTGACCGGGGGGACGGGCCAGCCAAGCACCGGCAGGAAGGCAGGGACGCAAGTGCTGGGCATGACAGCCACGCGCAGAAGGGTACTGAAGGAGACAGAAACAGCGCTTCTGATGCCTAGGGCAACAAGCCACGAGGAAGACTTCCCTGCCACGGCGTGTCGGGACAACGCACCCAGGATCTGTCTTCACGATGGCGGAGCTTCCAAAGAGGCCGTGGAAAGTAAAAACCCACTAAACCACAGGAAAAAACCGTGCCTTTACAGAGATAACAAACATCTCCTCTCCGTCCAGGAAAAGTCAAGAGGACAAAACAAAAGAAAGGAAATGGAATCAATCACCAATAAAGTAGATATTGTGATAAATGACTAGACTTCACTGCTGAAAATCAAGAAACATGGTCCTTCTCAAATGCCCATGTTCATTCACAGAAATATACCACTTATTAGTCACAGATGAAATTCTGATAATAAAATACAAACATAAATCCCCAGTAGAAATTCAAAAAAGTTAGAAATTGGGCGCCTGGGTGGCTCAGTTGGTTGGGCAACTGCCTTCGGCTCAGGTCATGATCCCGGAGACCCGGGATCGAGTCCCACATCGGGCTCCCTGCTCGGCGGGAAGCCTGCTTCTCCCTCTCTCACTCTCCCTGCTTGTGTTCCCTCTCTGGCTGTGTTTCTCTCTGTCAAATAAATAAAATCTTTTAAAAAAAAAAGTTAGAAATTAATTCTGAATCAAAATACCAAAGAGGTCTTTTCTCTTGGAAATTAAAAAAAAAAAAAAAAACGGTAATAAACAATTGACCAAAAAGTACAAATAAAAATTTCAGAATTACCAAAAGTTAGTGTGATGAAAATACTATATATCAGAATCCATGGAATACAATTAAAACAGTGGTCAGGGGCAATTTTATAACTTTAAATAATTATACCAACAGAATTAATTTTAAAAAGGTTAAGTTCCAGACTCAAAAAGTTATAAAATAATAACTATAAGACAGACAAAGAGAAAGCAGAAAGAATTAAAAAAAGGCTAAAAGCAAATGTGATACAGAACAGAAACTATTAAATGTTTAATATTTATTAAATACCACTAGACTAGAAATGGACTAAAATAGAAAGTAAATAGAAGTACTAAATAAATCAAAATGCTGTTTCTTTTAAAAGAAATGAACAGACAGTTCTATAATTTCCTAATCAGGAAAATAAAGCAAAGAAGTGACAA
>PITA01023442.1:0-11032 GCA_004023965.1 Spilogale gracilis
AAGGCAGTCGCTTAACCAACTGAGCCACCCAGGCGCCCCAACTGTTTGTGTCTTGGTGTGGATTGAAATGGGGCAGTCCCAAACCATCCCCCTGTCTCTTATTCTCCACCACTTCTTGGACATTAAGGAAAGGGCTTATAATTTGAGCACAGACATAAGGAAAGGGAAATTCCAGACTTATTGCATGTCAGAATGTCCAACCTTTGACGCAGGATGGCCCCAAGAAGGAACTTTCCCCCTACCTATTATTTTGCAGGTTAAGGCTGTAATCTTCAAGGACAAACCGGCTGGCCACCCTGACCTGGTGCCCTACATCCTGGTCTGGCAGGACATGATTGAAAAACCCCCTTCTTGGCTAAAACCATTCTTACCTCTCAAAGCAGAACCTACCAAGGTTCTAGCCCTGCAGAAAGCTGAGAAGGAGACTGACACAAAGGCCAAAATGCACGTTTATCTGGTCTTGCAGGGCTCCTCTCCGGAGGACCTGATTCATCCGCCGCCCTACCAGGCTCCCCCTCTCCCTTCGGCCCCTCCATTGGAAGCACCAGGGGCTGCGGGAGGGGCACCACCCGTCCCTGACGAAGGAATTCCTGTGCGTAGGCCAGCAGCAGGGACACAGGGACAGACCCACCGGGCACCCCATCCTCAAATATGGGGCTGGCCCACTCCACCGCCCTTCCCCTCCGTGCCGTGGGACCTCCCAACAAGTCCTGAGAACAACCAGTGTTATATTGGCCGGTCTCCACCAGTGGTTTATATGATTGGAGAGCCCAAAATGCAAAGTTCTCCGATAACCCTAAAGATTTAATTGGGCTTTTAGATACTGTTCTCTTTACCCACCAGCCTACTTGGGCTGCCTGTCAGCAGCTCTTGCACATTCTCTTCACCACTGAAGAGAGAGAAGGAATACAGGTGGAAGCTCAGAAGTCTGCCCTGGGAGAAGACAGAAGGCGACTCCAAACCCAGACCTCATAAACGCTGCCTTCACCTTATCCCGCCCTACCTGGGACTATAACTCGGCTGAAAGGAAGGAGAGACTCCCGGTCTACCGCCAGACTCTAATGGCAGGTCTCAAGGCTGCCGCGCGCAAGCCTATTAATCTGGCCAGGGTATATGATAGAAGACAAGGTAAGGACCAGAGTCCAGCAGCTTCTTAGACAGAATCACAGAGGCTTTTAGGCAGTACACCCCTATGAACCCAAAAGCCCCAGAAACAAAAGCCACAGTTATCATGGCTTTTGTTAATCAGGCCGCCGTCCAGACATCAAAAGGAAATTACAAAGAGTGGAGAGGCTAGGAGAGAAGAGCCTGCAGGACTTAATAATAATAGCAGAAAAAGTTTACAATAATAGAGAAAGCCCAGAGGAGCAACAAGCTAAACTAAGCGACCGGCAGACCCGAAATCTGGCTAAGGTCCTGCCTCAGGGACAAGTAAGGAGGATGGCCCTGGTCCCCGACGGGAGCGCCCTAAGCTAAACAAAACCAATGTGCTTATTGCAAGGAAGAGGGCCACTGGGTGAAAGACTGCCCTAACAGAAAATCTAACACCCCTGCCAAGATATTGGCGATGGAGGACCTGGACGACTAGGGGGGCCGGGGGTTGGCACCCCTCCCCAAGCCAAGGGTAACTCTCAAAGTGAAGGGGCAACCAGTTGAATTTCTAATGGACACCGGGGCACAACATTTGGTCTTATTACAACCCCAGGGGAAATTGGCGAGCAAGACCTCATGGGTGCAAGGGGCCATGGGGACCAAACAGGACTCATGGACTACCCGAAGAGCTGGACCTCGGCATGGGCCGGGTATCCCACTCCTTCATGGTCATCCCTGAATGTCCCTACTCGTTAGGTCGGGACTTGCTCACCAAGATGGGGGCACAAATTTGCTTCCACCCCAGACAGACAAAAATCCTAGACAAAGAGGGGCAACTGATTCAGATGCTTGTCCTGAGTTTGGAAGACGAATATCATCTCCACCAGACGCCCCCAGCCCCCAGTGACTGACATTGACCGTTGGCTACAGGAATTTCCTCAGGCATGGGCAGAAACTGGGGGAATTGGGCTGGCCCAACACCGACCGGCTATATACATAGAACTAAAATGGGGGGCAGACCCCGTCAGGGTCCGCCAATACCCCATGCCCCTCGCGGCGCAAACGGGAATCACGCCCCACATACGGCGACTACCAGACTCGGGCATATTAAGGCGCTGCCGGTCGGCGTGGAGCACTCCGTTGCTGCCCGTGCGAAGACCGCATTCTGCCGATTACAGGCCAGTCCAGGACCTAAGGGAAGTCAACCGTGAGTAATGGATATGCACCCCACGGTCCCGAGCCCTTACACCCTCCTCTCCACCTTGCCTCCAGACAAAAGTTGGTATACGGGACTAGATGTAAAAGATGCCTTTTCCAGCCTGCCTTTAGCACCCAAGAGCCAAGACCTTTTTGCCTTTGAGTGGACGGTCCCCGAGAAAGGCATCAGTGACCAACTCAGCTGGACTCGACTACCACAAGGATTCAAAACCTCGCCACCCATCTTCGATGAGGCCTTACACAAAGACTTGGGTGAGTTCCGTTCTGAGCACCCTCGTTTGACCTTATTAGAATAAGTAGATGACATCTTGCTGGCGGTGGAGGACCAGGACACTTGCCTGCGGGGCTCCAAAGACTGTAGGGGCTTTAGGATACCGCGCCTCAGCAAAAAAGGCCCAAATCTGCAGAGCAGAGGTGAGCTACCTGGGGTACAAATTAAAGGATGGACAAAGATGGTTGACGGATGCTCGAAAGGAAACTGTCCTAAGGTTCCCACAGCCACAAACCATCCGTCAGGTGTGTGAATTCCTGGGGTCGGCAGGGCTCTGTCGATTATGGATTCCGGGTTTTGCTGAGATGGCCAGACCCCTCTATGAGGCCACCAGGCACCAACAAAATTTTAATGGACAGAGGCCACGGACAAGGCCTTCAATGACCTTAAACAGGCCTTGCTGTCTGCCTCGGCTCTCGGTTGCCTGACCTGACCAAGCCCTTCTACCTGTCTGTGGACGAGAAAGACAGGGTGGCAGAAGGGGTCCTTGCCCAGTGCATAGGTCCCTGGAAAAGACCCATGGCTTATCTCTCTAAACAGCTGGACATGGCCGCTGGATGGCCTCCATGCTTAAAAACTGGTGCTGCGGTGGCCACGATGGTCAGGGACACAGACAAGACAGCCGCAGGGCAAGAACTTTGTGTCACCCCCCCACATGCTATTGAAGGGGCTCTCACACAGTCCCCAGACCACTGCATCAGCAATGCTCGTCTGACCCATTATCAGAGCCTACTGCTAAACCCCACCAGAATTTTATTCAAGCCACCTACAGCCCTAAATCCGGCAACGCTGCCCCCTAACCCAGACTGGGCCCCCCCCCCATAACTGTCAAGAGATTTTGGCACAGGTGCACGCAGTCAGGGCTGATCTCCGGGACCAGCCACTGCCGAACGCGGACGCCCCCCAGGTATACAGATGGCAGCAGTTTTGTCCGAGAAGGAATCAGATACGCGGGGGCAGCCATAACCACAGAAACGGGGATCATCTGGGCAGAGCCCTTGGCAGCCGGAACATCGCCTCAGCGGGCAGAATTGATCGCCCTGGCCAAGGCGCTAACCTTACCAGAAGGTAAACGAATAAACATTTACACCGACAGCAGGTATGCCTTTGCCTCCGCCCATATCCACGGAGCCCTTTACAGAGAGAGAGGGCTTCTGACAGCAGAGGGAAAGACTATTAAAAACAAAACAGAGATTCTTGAACTCCTAAGGGCCCTCTGGCTGCCCAAGGCACTGGCTATCATCCATTGTCCAGGACACCAAAAAGCAGACACACCACTAGTCGGGAAACCGGCTAGCCGACTCAAAAGCAAAGGAGGCGGCCCTTTCAGTGGCGCAGGTTTTAACAACCATGCTACCCAATCCGGGGGTACCGACCCTGCCGGACACCCCCAACTATACTGACACTGACTTACAGTGGATTAAACGCTTGCCTATGACCCAAGGCTTACGTGGCTGGTGGAGGGACCCAGACTCCAGCATCATCCTGCCCGAGGAACTAGGATGACGAGTCCTATCCAGAATGCATCGGAGTACTCACGTGGGGAAGAGGAAGATGGAAGACCTCCTACGACATGCTGAGATCACTATTAAAGACCCTCAAGCATAGATCAAGCAGGTTGTGGCAAGCTGTCGTGCATGCCCACTAACCAGCACCACCACCCGTGGTCTAACCCCGGAACCCAAGTCGGGAGACCGCCCAGGAGCACACTGGGAAGTAGATTTTACTGAGTTAAGGTCTGGAAGGTACGGGTATAAGTACTTGCTAGTTTTCGTAGGTACCTTTTCAGGGTGGACAGAGGCATTCTCCACCAAGCACTGAGCAGCGCAAATCGTGACCATACAGTTGCTGGAGGACATTCTGCCAAAGTATGGATTTCCTGCCAGGATCGGATCCGACAGTGGGCCGGGGTAACGCTGGTCCGTATAAAACCGCTGCGCCGCTTAACCTCGAGGTCCAGGTCCCTGCTGTGCTGTGTCGGGTATACTTGGGCCCAAGCTCGAGCTTGCAAATAAACCCTCGTGCGTTTGCATCGGTACCAGCTCCTCGGTGGTCTCTCGGATTCGAAATCGGGGCATTACAACCCCATGCATCTTGTTATGGTAAAAAAAAATACCCCCACCCGTCATGGGGCCTCACCCAGTCTCAGTGACCAGGAAACGTAGGAAACCAGGCTGGGCAGTGGCGCGCCCTGATTTCTAGAGCAGAAAAGCCACCTAGGCCTTGGTCCACACTGGCCCTTGCAAGTTGGGGTGGCCCTGGTGCTTACTGTGTCCACCACGCCCAGATGCGCCCCCTGGGGAAGGACCGTGGTGCAGGCCCGGCACAGGGACGAGTCCCGGGACCCCCCAACGTAGCCCTTCACCCAAGAGCCTGGCTTCGTGGTCAGCCTGGATGGAGCAGCCACACCAACTCGAGTCCTTTCCTGGAAAGCTGACACATGTGAGCATGGTCCAGAATTAGAATTCTCCAGAACAAGAAACTATTCCTGGATGGACATAATAACCACATGCAAAGATAAATTGGAAGAAAGGAAGAAAAGATAAAGGCATTTGGTAAGGAGCAGTTACACTTGCTTGTAAGACTTACTGCCCTGTTGGCTGGCATGTAAGCAATAAGGAGAACTAGTAGATCCAGATTTTCACGGAAAAGGGCGACCTCAGAACTCCTGCTTCACACTGGATGAAAACAACCCCATGACAGTCACAAGGCTGTTTGTGGGAGGACCAGCGTGGACCGTGCAGGGCCGGTCAGCTGACTGTTCTCAGGCTCAAGGACAATAAAAGAAATGTTTGGCACAGACAGCCTAGCGGTGCCCCTGGGAGCTAACCAGCCTCTTATAAAGCTCCTAAACCTGATACGTGAGCAGAAAAATCAATCATTTGCCCTCTGCTTTTGTATTGCAGTCTTGAAGCTAGGCTATCTTGCTGATATAAGATTATCTGATCAGAATATATGTTTGTTTGTTTTTAAAGATTTTATTTATTTGACAGAGAGACAAGGAGAGAGGGAACATGAGCAGGGGGAGTGGGAGAAGGAGAAGCAGGCTTCCCATGAGCAGGGAGCCTGATGCGGGGCTCAATCCCAGGACCCTGGAATCATGACCCAGGCCAAAGGCAGACACTTAACAATTGAGCCACCCAGGCGCCCCCAGAATATGTTTTAATGAAAGAAGCTAGAAAGCTGATTTGGACAAATTACACATCATTTTCTCCAGCTCAGTCAAGTTCAAGGGTTTAGACAGGTATTCAGCTTTAACTCAAGTGAAAGTCTTATCTCCTGGGCGCCTGGGTAGCTCAGTGGGTTAAAGCCTCTGCCTTCAGCTCAGGTCATGATCTCAGGGTCCTGGGATCAGGCTGTCTGCTCGGTGGGGAACCTGCTTCCTCCTCTCTCTGCCTGCCTCTCTGCCTACTTGTGATCTGTCTCTGTCAAATAAATAAATAAAATCTTAAAAAGAAAGAAAGAAAGAAAGTCTTATCTCCTGAAATGTAACTTCTCCGTGTCCCATCTGGACTTGATTCTTTTTAGCTCTGGCCCCTGGTGCAGAGCTCCTAAACCCCTTGGAATTTCTGGAGTGACAGGAGTGTCCTTTGTTATTTGTAAGGAAGGACAGAAGCTCCTTTGCTCAGGACCCACTGGACCTCACTCTTTGTACCTCTTCAACTCACTGTCCATCTAAATGCTTTATAATGTCCCTTATTATAGGTTGGTCAATGTAAATCCACATGTCCCTCAGTTTTGTGGGCTCTTCCAGCAAATTTGGGGACCACAAGAGAGGATCATGGGAATCCCCAATTTAGAGCCGGTTGAGGTTGAACCAAAGTTCAAGTGTCCCAAACCTGCACCTGGCATTGGTCTGGTAGGAGTGAGCCCTTATCCTGTGGGATCTGATGTCTCCAGGTGGATGGCGTCAGAATTAAGTTAAACTGTTAGGACGTTCAGTCCTGCTGATGAGGGAGCAGAAGGCTAAGCTGACACCTCCCAGCCTCCCCCGACCGACCACTGCTGGGGAGAGGGGGAAGTGTGACATTCTTCGAGGATCTCCCAACTATCTTCATGTTAATGTCATGCCACAGGGAAAAACAACCCTAGCCTGATGTAGCTGGGCCTCCAGTATCCTGAGGGTCCTCTTTCACACATGAACATCCTTTTGGAATCTCCTTTTCCTTCCTGAATATACAGTCAGCCCCTCCTGACAACCCTCGGGGCCACAGCTCTTTCTGCCCTGGGGTCCTGTCCCCGTACTTTAATAAAAGCACTGTTCTGGGGCGCCTGGGTGGCTCAGTTGGTTGAGCAACTGCCTTCGGCTCAGGTCATGATCCTGGAGACCCGGGATCGAGTCCCACATCGGGCTCCGTGCTCTGCAGGAAGCCTGCTTCTCCCTCTCTCGCTCCCCCTGCTTGTGTTCCCTCTCTGGCTGTGTTTCTCTCTGTCAAATAAATAAAATCTTTAAAAAAAAAAAAAAAAAAAAAGCACTGTTCTGCATCAAAGACATCTCAAGATTTCTTTCTTGGTGGTGGGCTCTGGACTCCACCCCACGGAACCTCACCCACATTCCAAAACCACCTCCTGCTGAGGATTGGAGAACTGCTCCGTGTGGGAAAACGAACTAGAAAGGAGTACTAATAGATAACATAAGTATCTAGATATAGCACACTTTTCTCCCCAAGTTGTACCTCCCTGCTTAGTGGGGAGACTGCTGCTCCCTCTCCCTCTGCCTCTCGAATAAATACATAAATCTTTAAAAAATGCATTCCTTCCTTTCCTTTTCCCAAGTACAGCTCTGTGTGAGGCTGGGTGTCCTTCATCTCAACCGAAGCACCATATGCAGCAACAGATGGAACGCAAAAGCAGAGAACCAGCCATCTCCACCAAGTCAGGGAAGGGATGGGCAAAAATGTAGACAAACAACTCTCCTGACTACGGTAGGAAACTGGTTTTTTTTAAGATTGTATTTATTTATTTGGCAGAGAGAAACCCAGCTAACGAGGGAACACAAGCAGGGGGACTGAGAAAGGGAGAAGCAGGCCTCCCGCAGAGCAGACAGCTCGATGCAGGCCTCCATCCCAGGACTCTATCCAGGGACTCTAGGATCATGACCTGAGTCAAAGGCAGACGCTTAATGACTGAGCCACCCAGGTGCCCTAAGATTTTTTTTTTTTTAAAGTAATCTCTAAACTCAACGTGGGGCCCAAACTTAGAACCCCAGTACCTAGACTCACAGGCTTGGGGCCCATGAATGCCTCATGGGGGGGGGTATACAACTTGCTCTACCGACCAGTCAGGTGCCCCCCGATTGTGATTTTATTTATTTTTTTTGCACTACGTCTAATGCTGTGTCTTCTTTGGCACTTACTGACTCTTCCTTTATGGTCCAATATGTAGCTATATTTGTATGTTTCACGTGTTCTTGAAAACAAAAAATATGGCCCCTAACTGTAAGGTAGAGAGTTCTACATCTGGCCTTGAGAACATGCTTCTCCATTGTGCTCCCATTCTTACAAATTTTTAGAAGTTCAATCTGTTAGTTTCTTTTTTTTTTTTTAAGATTTTTATTTATTTGATAGAGAGAAACACAGCTAGAAAGGGAACACAAGCAGCGGGAGTGAGAGAGGGAGAAGCAGGCTTCCCGCCGAGCTAGCAGTGCGATGCGGGGCTCGATCCCAGGACTCCCGGATCATGACCTGAGCTGAAAGCAGAGGCTTAACCACTGAGCCACCCAGGCGCCCCTAATCTGTTAGTTTCTGAGAGAAGTGTTAAGGTCCCTATTGTGGTTGTGGGTGCTCTTTTCTCTTTGCATTCCATTCTTGGTGAGGTATATATTTTGAAGCTATGCTAAGTGTAAGCTCATGCCTGTTCTATTTTTCTAGCAAATTATTCTTTTTTTTTTTTTTAAGATTTTATTTATTTATTTGAGAGAGTGAGAGAGAACATGAGAGGGGAGAAGATCAGAGGGAGAAGCCAACTCCCTGCAGAGCTGAGAGCCTGATGCGAGACTCGATCCTGGGACTCCAGGATCATGACCTGAGCCGAAGGCAGTGGCTTACCCAACTGAGCCACCCAGTCACCCGTGCATTATTATTTTTATCATTAAATAACAATCATCCTCTCTCTATATCAAATAAATAAAATCCTTTAAAAAAATTAATAATAATCATCCTTATACCTAATACTACTTTTTGCTTTAAGGTTTATATTATGTTACGTTAGATTGCCACACCAAGCTGTACTTGGACGGTATCTGCTACTTTTGTTTTCATGCTTTTTACACTCATCTTTTCTGTTACCAGTTCTACCTGTGTCCACATGCAGCTGAATTTTTTTCTGTAACATACTTGAAAGTCCATGTCTTATAAAAGACACATTTAAACTATTCACATTTATAGAGATTACTGAAGATGTTTTACTTATTTCTATTACTTTCTTTTGCATTTTCTGCTTGTCATGCCTTTCGTTTGCTGATTTTCCACATCCTTTTTAGTTTTCTGTTGGGTCAGTCAGGATTTTTTTTTTAAGATTTTATTTATTTCTTTGACAGAAACACAGAAACACAACAAGAGAGGGAATACAAGCAGGGGGAACAGTAGAGGCAGAGGGAGAAGCAGGCTTCCCAAGGAGCAGGAACCCAATGCACAGGGCTTGATCCCAGGACCCTGGGATCATGACCTGACCTGAAGGCAGACGCCCAATGACTGAGCCTCCCAGGCACCCCTCAAAATTTCTTTATGCTCCCTGGCCCCCTTTACGGATTAGAAATTATACATCTATTTCTACTCATTTGGAAATTAAATTCTTTTTTTTTTTTTTTAAGATTTTACTTGTTTATTTGACAGAGAGAAACACAGCGAGAAGGGAACATAAGCAGGGGGAGTGAGAGAAGGAGAAGCAGGCTTCCCGCCAAGCAGGGAGCCCGATGTGGGGCTCAATCCCAGTTCTTTGGGATCATGACCTGAGCCAAAGGCAATCGCTTAACCAACTGAGCCACCCAGGTGCCCCTAAATTCTTGTTTTTTAAAAAATATTTATTTATTTGACAGAGAGAGAGAGAGAACACAAGCAGGGGGAGTGGGAGAGGGAGAAGCATGCTCCCTGCTGAGCAAAGAGCCCAACCTCGGGCTCCATCCCAGGACTCCGGGATCATGACCTGAGCTGAAGGCAGACGCTTAACCCACTGAGCCTCCCAGGTGCCCCAGAAATTAAGTTCTTAACATGACTTAACAAAGTTTAAGACTCATTATTTTTTTTATCATTCTTAGAAATGTGAAAAATGTAGATTATTTCTGTCCAATTTCTCTTCTTCTATATTTCATGTTATTATCCCGTACTACTCTAGTTCCAGTGGGTTTTCTGAGCTCTCTTGTTTTTCAGATCCATTCATCAGCATATTTCACCCATTTCCTAGCTCAGTGTGCCATCCCATTCCCACTTCTAACTGAAGGGCAGCTGAATGGTGTCTTTCTTTCTTTTTAAAAATTTTATTTGACAAGAGAGAGAGATCACAGGTAGGCAGAGAGGCAGGCAGAGAGAGAGAAGGGGAAGCAGGCTCCCTGCAGAGCAGAGAGCCTGATGTGGGGCTCAATCCCAGGATCCTGAGATCATGTGACCTGAGCTGAAGGCAGAGGCTTTAACCCACTGAGCCACCCAGGCGCCCTGAATGGTGTCTTTCAACAAGGGTCACAAGTTATTAACATCCTCTGTCGCAAATTGTCCAGCCTTATCCTCCTTCCTTTTTTTTTTTTTAAGTTTTTACTGGAGCTTAATATATGTATACACATACACAGAAAAGTATACAAATTATTGATGTACAGCTTGTGAATATTCACCCCATCACTGTCCAGCTCAGGAAACAGAACCTCACCAGCACCCTCACCAGAAACCCTCCTCTGGCCACCTCCTCGGCACTTTTTCCCCCACCTTCCCCCCAGATAACTGCTCTCCTAAATTTCACTAAAATCGACTGGCTTCGATTTCCGTTTTGGGTGTAAATGGAATCAGACAGCGTGTACTCAGAAGGTTGTGTCTTCTCAACATGCCATTTGTGAAATTCATTATTTCTCATAACACGCTGTAATTTATTCGGTTGCTATATAAAATCCCATTTTGTGAATCTGCCACAATTTATGTATCCATTCTACTATTGATGGACATTTTTTTTTTCTGGCTAGGGGCTATTATTAATGAGGCTTGTATGTCTACGTAGGAAATTCTGTTGGACTGCATAAGCATTTAGCTCTCATACACACTGTCAAATGGTGTTTCCAAGTGATTGATTTATTGTCTACCAGCAGCGTATGGGAATGTCAGTTTCTCCCCGTCTTTTTTTTTTTTTTTTTTTTTTTAAGATTTTATTTGACAGAGAGAAACACAGCCAGAGAGGGAACACAAGCAGGGGGAGTGAGAGAGGGAGAAGCAGGCTTCCCGCCGAGCAGGGAGCCTGATGTGGGACTCGATC
>PITA01023442.1:11132-21664 GCA_004023965.1 Spilogale gracilis
TTTTTTTTTTTTTTTTAAAGATTTTTATTTATTTGACAGAGAGAAACGCAGCCAGAGAGAGAACACAAGCAGGCGGAGGGAGAGAGGGAGAAGCAGGCTTCCCACTGAGCAGGGAGCCCGATGTGGAACTCGATCCCGGGTCTCCGGGATCATGACCTGAGCTGAAGGCAGTCGCTTAACCAACTGAGCCACCCAGGTGCCCCGCAAAGGTAGATTCTTAACTGACCAAGCCACCCAGACACTCCTCTTCTTTTTTTAAAGATTTTATTTATTTATTTGAGGGGGAACCCATGAGCAGGAAGGAGGGGCAAAGGGAGGAGGAAAGGGAAAAGCAGACTCCCCGCTGAGCAGGGAGCCCTACATGGGGTGGAACCCAGGACCCTCGGATCGCTACTGAGCCACCCAGGTGCCGTTAATATTGTAAGGATCTATGTAGAAGACCAAGCCGCCTTCTTGTTTACTCAGAAAAAACAGCTCCTGGAAAACAAAGGCGAGCCAGGTTGGGGGAGACGCCCAATCAGTTAACCCTCTTAACCTCCCTGGACCCTGACCGATGGAGATCACCTGGTAAACCAGTCTGTGGGGATTATGAACTTAACAGTTTAAATGTATTCATCATCACAGCAGAGTGAAAGGATTAACTCAGGCAAGCTACTTGTGAGTCCGGTGAGCTCGGGGTGCGGTTCCCCCTATAAAAGGTAGCCTGTAAGAATAGGCGTGGTTGTTCCCTCATTAGAGGCCACTCTGGCCTGGGCCAGTATAATTCTTGATGCTTGGCCTGAAATGAAGCTTTGCTTAACCTTCACTTTTGTATCAGCCTCCTTCCTTTGACCACAGATTCTATTAAATACGTCTTTTGATTGCACAAAAATTTTTTTTTCTTTTTAAAGATTTTATTTATTTGACAGAGAGACACACAGCTAGAGAGGGAACATGAGCAGGGGGAGTGAGAGAGGGAGAAGCAGGCCTCCCGCAGAGCAAGGAGCCCTATGCAGGCCTTGATCTTGGGACTCCAGGAGTCCCAAGAGCTGAAGGCAGATGCCTTACGATTGAGCCACCCAGGTGCCCAATTGCACAAAAATTCTTAATTTTAATTTATCTCACCTTATTGGCCTTTTGTGGTTATGCTTTGTTTTTTGCTTCGTCCATCTGGACTATGAAGATATTCTCCTATAGTATCATCTAGAACCTTTCTTGTTTCACCTTTCACATTACTATCTATAATTTATCTGGAATTGATTTTTGATGCACTCTATTTCTTAACCGTCTGGGCCACCCATGCGTCCCGCTATAAGAGATTGTGTTTTGTTTTTTTTAAATAGATGCCAAATATTCACATGCCTCTCCCTGGCACATGGGCTCTGGACTCAGAGACAAGGCTGGTGAAGAGCCTGTCCCAATCTCTTCCAAACTGTGTAACTTAAAACAAGTTATTTAAATACTCGGGGTTTTAGGGCACCTGGGTGGCTCAGTTGGTTAAGTGTCTGCCTTCTGCTCAGGTCGTGGTCCCAGGGTCCTGGGATCTATCCCCACATCAGGCTCCTTGCTCAGAGGAGCCTGCTTCTCTCTCTCCCTCTGCCAACCACTCTACCTTCTTGTGCTTTCTCTCTATCAAATAAATAAATAAAATCTTTTTAAAAAATTAAAAAGTATAAAAACTAAAACTTAAATTAATAAACTACTCCAGGTTTTCGCTTTCATGGGCCGTGTCCGGATCCTGAACTGAGTTGGTTATGTAGTTCCTCAGATTCCTAATTAATAACTGATTGGCTTAGAAGGACTTGTATGAACTGAAACTGTGGATCATTAACTCTAGAACAGACTTAGGAAAAGTCTCCTAGAGACCTGGGATAGGCCTCCTGTTCTGAGCCCACGGTTTTATTGCATGTGAGCAAGGACGATCAAAATGAATGCCCTGTGATAGTCAGAAGCCAGAGCCCGCGTTAGCAGCCTGAAGGAATGGCAACTGAGCCACTTAAGCACATTCCCTATCAGATCACAGGATTATTCTTTATCTGCAGAGCTAGTGGTTCTAAGAGGATTCTAACCTGATCTTAGCTGAGGGCCTCAGAGGAGAGCTGCTCCACTTCTCAGGGGCTCACCTAGCATCTGTGAAATGGGCAGAGTCGAAGTTCAGTACCCACCTCTCGGGCACCTGGGTGGCTCAGTCCTTAAGCGTCTGGCTGCAGCACAGGTCATGATCCCACAGTCCTGGGATCAAGCCCCGCATTGGGCTCCCTGCTCAGCGGAAAGCCTGCTTCTCCCTCTCTCACTCCCCCTGCTTGCGTTCCCTCTCTTGCTCTCTCTCCCTCTGTCAAATAAATAAATAAATAAATAAATAAATAAAATCTTAAATAAATAAATAAGGTTTATTTATTTATTTAAGAAATCCTTACCTCCAACATGGGGCTCGAACTCCCAACCCCGAGATCCAGAGTCGTGCACTCCTGTGACTGAGCTAACCAGGCACCCCTCTATAATTTTTTTAATTTTGACTGTATTTAACAACTGGCTTGCAAAATGCCTGAAAATGTAATAGTTGACTCTCATGAACCTGTGTAAACTGGCTTTAGGCACCACTGAATTAGTCCTCCGTCCTCACCAGGAGCCCATAATCATGGGCAAATAACATTCATGATTAGTTCAGGACTTGGCACCGGGACAAGTGCTAAGGACAGCCCCGATATACTTCTTAAGGACCAGTGCTCCTTCCCCTGGGAACTGTGTTCCCTCCCCCACGACACAGCCCAGAAGGTGACCTTTTCCTTCCACGGCTCTAGGCTATTTATCTTCCCCAGCCACCAGCCACCCCTCCCCCGCCAACACACACACTTCAGGACGAGCTATCTAGGGAATGCCTGGAACGGGCACACAGGGCACCAAGGCCAGCCATTCGCTGAACCCTCAGGTGCTCACATGGTCATCCAGATGGCTGGAAGGAGCAACAGCCTTCTGCTTGGCTCTCAGCCCCGTGACATCTGAGTTTATGGGGTAGGCATGCCCTTGACAAATAGACCCCACCGGTCCTCGTCTGTTTCCAAGCCTGCATCCAGCCTGCCATTTCTCATTTGACTTCTCTTCTTTCCCTTGTGTCTCTACCCCTGCAAGTCACAGAGACAGTTGTGGTGTTGACAAAAACATTCTCTGGGCGCTTGCTCTAGAATTATCCCGCTGAGGCCTCATAGCAACCCTGTGAAGTAGGTACTATTCTTGTCCCCAGTCCGTGGATGAGAGATCCAGACCTTGGGCTGCCGTGCGGACTTGCCCGCGGCGGTATGGGAAGGACCCGGGACTTTTCCTTTCTCCCTCCGATGTCGTCCTCATATGGCATTCTGCTCAGGCCATGCATGCCCAGTTACCTGGCATTCTTTAACACGCTGCGCACTACTAAGGGGTCTTGGGCACGGAGAGCAGAGTAGAAGTCATGGATTTGAAAAGCTCAGGAGAGGGTGTGCTGTGGAACCGGGCAGGGGAAGGGACCCCTGATGAGACCCCGGGGGACCCCAGCACTTCAGGGGCCCCAAGGAGGAGAGGCCCTGGGAGGGCTGTCACAGAAGGTGCAAGCTGTCCAGGTGATGGTCCGCGGCGGGGAAGTGTCTCCTGGACTGGGCCATCCTGAGACCGTCAGCGGTCTTGGCAGGGGCCTTTTCTTCATTTCTTTACCAGATAAGGAGGAAGCCGGAGCAGGACGAGGAAGAACCCAGCCACTGTGGGGTGAAGAAAGGCCGGGAGGTAGCAGAGTGGGGCCTGCGGGTGTAGACTGGCCAGAACGCAAGAGACACACACTAGATGGAAGGAGGACTTTTGGGGTGGAGCTTTTACTTGGTTGGTGTTTTATTTTATTTTTCATTTTTTATTTTTTTAATTTTTAAAGATTTTATTTATTTGACAGAGAGAAACACAGCCAGAGAGGGAACACAAGCAGGGGGAGAGAGAGAGGGAGAAGCAGGTTTCCCGCTGAGCAGGGAGCCCGAAGTGGGGCTCGATCCTGGGTCTCCGAGATCATGACCTGAGCGGAAGGCAGTCGCTTAACCAACTGAGCCACCCAGGTGCCCGTGGTTGGTGTTTTAAACCGAGAATATCCTTAGCAAATCTAGATTCTGAAGAAAAGGCGCTGCAGAGGTGAGGCTGAAGAGGCCCGTGACGAGGAGAACGATGACGGGAGGCAGTGGGGCCACGCGCTGGGGGGCCTGAGCTGCAGGGCTGCTGGCCTCTAATCCTTCCGATAGAGTGAGGGGGGTGAGTAGTTGGGGGCACCCGGGGAAGTGGTGGGGCTTGTAACCAGCAGTTTGGGAGGTGAAGACGCAGCAGAAGGAGGAGGTAACACACACGTGGGACAGTCCCCAGCTGCCACTGCCCAGCAGCCCTCTCCCTGGACTTCTTTGCAGAAGCTGGTTATGTCTGTAGTCAGTAAGCTCATCAGGCTCCTTCGTCATCTCCTTACTGCTTCCGTCCCCAGGAGGTGACACTGTCTGGAGGTTCTAAAGACAGCTCACCGTGGCCACCCAGTAAGCAGTGAGGGATTTCTTTTCCAGCATGGGAAGGTTCAGGAAGTTGGCAGTCTGCAGCCTGGGAAAGGGCTCTCATTGGACACAGCATCAGCCAGCCCCTAGGTCTTAGAGCTCCCAGCCTTCAGAACTCCCAGCATTAAATATTTGTTTTCTCAGTCACCCAGTCCACGGTAATTTGCTCCAGGAGCCCGAGCTGTAACCCCATGTGCAGAATGAGGAAGTGAGCCGTCCTGCCCAGAACAGGACAGGACTTCTAGCTCCGGGCCAGTGACTTTCCACTGTGTCACAAGATGTACCACAAGGTGCCGTGGTCTCCTGAGGTCTAGGTCTCACTGTACTTGATCAAATAGAAAATATGCCCTTGGCATTGGCCCTCCCTGGGCTCAGCCTAGATGGAGGAATTCATTGCCAGCACTGGCCCTTTTCCTCTGAAACAGATTTGCCTCTTTTATAATCTTTTTTATTTTTTTTATTGTTACTTAAATTATTTTTTCCCAGTGTTCCAAGATTCCCCATGCCCCACACCCAGTGCTCCACGCAATAGGTGCCCCCAGGACCCACCACTAGGCTCTCCCATCCCTCCACCCCCCTCCCTCCAAGTCCCTCAGTTTGTTTCTGTGTCCAAAGTCTTTTAAAGATCTTATTTATTTATTAGCGCGTGCAAGCGCACGAGTAGGGGAATGGGCAGAGGGAGGGGAAGGAGCAGACTCCACTGAGTGTGGAACCCCAGAACCCCGTGCGGGGCTTGATCCCACGACCCTGAGACCGTGACCTGAACAGACTGAGCCATCCAGGCGTCCCCTTCTTTGATAATTAAGACCTGACTTTGATGAAGAGGCAAATAGGTCTCCTCCCTGATCTGTGGGTATGGCAACACAGGAGCGCGTCTGGAAAGAGGTCTGTGATCAACTAGCTAGGTCTGCCAAGGGCAAGGCAGTGAGAGAGTTAATCCTGTCTGCTAAATATTTGCCCAAGCTGGTAAGACATGGCATAGGTGGCAGACTGCAGGTTCAGCTTTGCAGAAAAGTTTGGGAAGGGAAAATATGAAAGATTCCCTAAAAGTCCGTTTTCTGTCACCCTGTGGGCAGTCTGGCGCCGTCAGGCTGCCTGCTGAGGATGTGTGTGTGTCTCCCGGGCGCCGAGGCAGGGGCTGTCCCGGAAGAGAAGGACGAACAGCCGCTCTGTCCGTCCCACCCCCTGTTGAATCCAGGGCCCAGTGAGCAGGACCGTTACCAAGATTTCTGCTCAAGGCTTACTCTTGGCACCCAGGCCTGTGGAGACGGGGAGGCTAAGGGCCTGTCAAAATAGCCTGGCGGAGGGAATGCTGAGTTTGTTTCCCTGCCAGAGACAGGCACAGGACGTCCCCAGGGCAGCCTGATCCTCTGCTCCGGCTACAAGCATCCTCAGATCCTGGGAGACCGGAAGCTTGCACAGTGGGCTCAGCCAGGCAGAGGGCTCCTTTTAAGAAAAGAATACAAAATTAAGTGCTGACCCTTGGAGGAGGTCCTGAAGCTTAAGCTTCAGAAAGGGATGTGTGTGGAACAGAAGAGAAAATAGGGTGAGGGGACAGGGCACATGGGGAAGAAGCATCTGCTCTAGACTGGAGTAGGCAGGGAAGGGGGACTTGGGAGCTGCAGGCCAAAGACAAGGAGCCAGCCGTGGAGAGATGAGGGTGAAGCCAGCTGTGGAGAGATGAGGGTGAAGCGCATTAAGAGCTGAAGGGCAGCAAGTGCAAAGGCCCTGAGGTGGAGACAGGCTTGTGATGCCTCCGGCCCAAGAAGATCAGTGGGCCTGGAGTGTAGTGAGTCAGGAGAGAGGGAAAGGGGGTGAGTCCCGAGCAGTGAGCAGGGTTCACACTGGGCCTTGAGCGCAGGGGAAGGACACCATTATTCCAGGGTCTGTGGGACGTCATGGAGGGCTTTTGAGTGAGATGACTGTGAAATGAGCATTATGGTGGTAATGGAATGGTAGTGAAGGAGGGGGTGTCAGCAGGACCCGGTCCTTCTAGGTCTGACGGTCAGGATGGTCATCAGGACGAGAGGGCATTCCTCCCATTTCCTACAGAGCCTCCCGGCGTTACTCAGGTTCACCCCGCAGAGCCCTTTGGAGCAGAAGGGCCATCTGTACCAGCGCCGCTGGCCTTCATGGCTCTGGCAGCGTCAGAAGTCCCAGGTCGCACCCATGGGATTCAGACAACCTTAAGGTGCCCTTAGCAACTCGTAGGGACCCCAGGAATGAGCACTCCTGTTTCCAGAATATCTCACAGACACACTTGGGGTGAAAAGGAAGGTAAGTGCCCGTCTGTGATCTGGTGCTCCACACTCCTCTCCGTGGGAACCTCGGAGGTGCCCAACCTCTCGCAGGAAGCCTGTAGAATGGGGCAGAGGTTGGGGAGACAGAGGAACTGTATTGCTGGAGGTGCCCAGTGAGCAGGTCTGCCCTGAGGAGAAGGGGAGGGAGACAAGGATTAAGAGGGTCTTCCAGCCCAGGGCAAGGGAGGCAGATGGGGGCCTACGGGGCATGAGCAGTGAGGGTGGATGGAATGTGGCCCCTCCACCAGCTCCCCTTTCCCCATCCCCCCATCTCCTGCTCAGTCTGAGGGAACTAAGGGGCTCCCCAGGCCAATCGACATAGGGAGGTGGCCCGAGTTCACTTCCCCGTCTGCGACTTGAGAATGCGATGATGGAAAGTCGGGAAGAGCTGCGTTTCCCGATGGTGCGGGCTGGCAGCGAGCCTGGGTTTCAGCGCTGAGTTGGAGGCTCCCTAAGGTGGGCTTGGGGCCAGGGTGGGGGGTCGGGGTGGGCAGGAGGAGTGTGCTTACAGTTCAGGTAATAGAGACAGAGAGGCAACTGAACTGTGGAAGCACCTTGACAGACTGCTTACAGGGACCCTATTGGGCCTGCTGAAGATAGAATAGTGGCCCGGAGGCACTAGGGAAACAACCAACCAGCCATCAAACTGAGAGACAACAGAGAACTGCCTCGGCGGTGTCGTGGCCGTACGCCTCTATCCCACAGGTCCTCTGGATCCCTGTGGTTCAGGGGTCGTAGCTGTCCACAGTGAGGCCCTGCCCCTCCTCAACTGAAAATGAAGGCCAATCAAGCTGTCTGTGGGGAGGTAGAACGTTGGGCTGTCAGTGGGAGGAGACCAAAGGATCAAAGGTTGGGACCAGCCTGATTTACTGCAGGGGACCTGGGTGGGGGCCGGGAGACTAGGACTGTTTGCAGATTAAGGAAACCCTCATTGCACCTCTTGTTTCTTGGTCAGGAGAAAGTTCTCGGGATGGGGTTGGGCAGTCGGTCAACAGAGAGCCAGGTGACTCAATGGGTTAAAGCCTCTGCCTTCGGCTCAGGTCCTGATCTCAGGGTCCTGGGATCGAGGCCCACATCGGGCTCTCTGCTCGGCAGGGAACCTCCTTCCTCCTCTCTCTCTGCCTGCCTCTCTGCCTACTTGTGGGTCTCTCTCTGTCAAATAAATAAATAAAATCTTGAAACAAAAACAAACCAAAAAAACACCAAAGAGCCAGAAGGTGGCAGTGTCTACCCAGGGAGGGGTGTGGGCAGGGCCCCTGGCTGTGGAGGTGTCCCTCACCCCCGGCAGCCTCCTAAGGCCCCTTGCTGTGATCTGAGCCTGCCAGGCCTTCCTCTCGGGCCGGGGCGCAGTCTCCTCCAATCTCCCATCCTGTCCCACAGGCAGGGGAGCCCCCGGCATTCTGCCTGCTGTCCCCAAGGTGCAGAAGGGCTTTTTCCAGTACCTCCAGCCAGGGCCTGTGCTGCTGATCTCCACCCTGCCTCTCACTTCTGGGCCCCTGTCCCCCCTCCTGCTGTGTACCCATCGTAGACTCAGAGAGCCTCCCCTTTGAGACCCCTCCTCACACAAGATGCAGCTTGGGGCAGAAGAGGGGTCCATCTAGCAGGAACACAAGCCATTCAAAATGCAGTATTACAGATTCTGCTTTTATTTATTTTTTATTTTTTTTAAAGATTTTATTTATTTGACAGAGAGAAACACAGCCAGAGAGGGAACACAAGCAGGGGGAGTGAGAGAGGGAGAAGCAGGCTTCCCGCCGAGCAGGGAGCCTGATGTGGGGCTCGATCCGGGGTCTCCGGGATCATGACCTGAGCCGAAGGCAGTCGCTTAACCACTGAGCCACCCAGGCGCCCCTAAGTGTCGAACTCTTAATTTTGGCTCCTTATCTCAGGGTTATGAGATCAAGCCCCACGCCTGGACTTACGCTGGGCGTGGAGCCTGCTTTGGATTCTCCCTCTCTCCCACGGCCCCTCCCCCACCTCACCCCACGCCTACAGGCTCACACCCCCTCTCTCTCAAAAAAGAAACCCAAAGGTCCTATAGTGTCAAAAACCCGGTGACATCTTTTGCTGGGTACCCAGCTGGCCCAGAGGAGCATGAGGCTGTGAATCTTGGGATTGTAAGTTTGAGCCCCATGTTGAATACAGAGATTACTTACAGTGTTTAAGGGGCACCTGGGCGGCTCAGTCAGTTAAGTGTCCAACTCTTGATTTTGACTCACATCATGATCTTGGGGTCCTGTGATGGAGCCCTACATTGGGCTCCACGCTCAGCAAAGGGTTTGCCTGAGATTCTCTCCCTCTTCCACCCCCTGCTCGCTCACTCTTTCTCTCAAATAAATACATCTTTTTAAAGGGGCGCCTGGGTGGCTCAGCGGGTTAAAACCTTTGCCTTCAGCTCCGGTCAGGATCCCAGGGTCCTGGGATCATGTCTCTTTGCTCAGCGGGGAGCCTGTTTCCTCTGCTCTCTCTGCCTGCCTCTGCCTACTTGTGATCTCTCTCTATCAAGTAAATAAATAAAATCTTTTAAAAAGGGGGGGGGGTGCCTGGGTGGCTCAGTTGGTTAAGCGACTGCCTTCGACTCAGGTCATGATCCCGGAAACCTGGGATCGAGTCCCGCATCGAGCTCCCTGCTCGGCGGGAACCCTGCTTCTCCCTCTTTCACCCTCTCTGCTTGTGTTCCCTCTCTGGCTGTGTTTCTCTGTCAAATAAATAAAATCTTTAAAAAAAAAAAAAAGTAAGGAAATTCTGTCACGTGCCTCAATATAAGTGAAACTTCAGGACAGTATGCTAAGTGAAATAAACAGGAAACCAACGGACAGCTGCCATATGATGCCACTTACATGAGGTGCCCAGAGTTGTCGAATTCATAAAGACAGAAAGTAGAACGGCAGTTGGCAGGGGCTGGGGGAAGGGGAAGTTACCGTTGAATGTGTACGGAGTTTCCATCTGGGAGGGTGAAGGGAGTTCTAAGAGGGGCGATGGTAATATTTGCACAAGGAGAATGTACCTAATGCCACTGAAGGCTACAGCCTAGAAATGATGAAGATGGTAAATTTTGTTACATGTATTTTACCACAATTAAAAAAAAATTGGGGGGGCTGGCGCCTGGCTGGCCCAGTGAGGCATGTGGCTCTTGATCTCAGGGTCCTGAGCTCAAGCCTCACATGGGGTGTGGAACCTACTTTAAAAAAAAAAGTCAGTCCGTCCATCTGTCTCTGGTGTCCCTACACTGGAAATTTCTCACGGAATTCATCCCAGGCTGGGGCTCCCAGCATTTGTTTTGCACTGCAATCGCCCCTTCATTTCATTTCCTTCAACCTTCCCTCTTTTCTCTTCTTGAGGCCTATTTTCCCCCAAGCTCCAGCGAAGACACCAGTAAGGCTGTTTCTTCCCTCTTAACCCGGGCCTTTCAACCGTGTCCCTGGCCCCGCCCTCCCCTTGGTCCCTCAAAGTGGCCAATCGAGATGTTTTCCTAAACAAAACTGTTCTCGCCCCGCTAAACGCATGGAAAACGTGCCATCTGGTGGATATGCTGGTCTCCTGAGAGGTGGAGGAGTCCAGGCTCCCAGCTGAGACTCGGGTCCCCTGTCCACCAGCTGCGGGGCTGAGGCGGGCCCAGGGTCCCAGGAGGGAATCTGTGCGCGTGCAGGCCGCTGCGGCCCAGCCTCTTGGCAGCCTGCCAGCAGCCCCTTCTGGCCATGCTCCATGT
>PITA01023443.1:0-28125 GCA_004023965.1 Spilogale gracilis
GAGGGGGGTGGAGGGATGGGAGAGCCTGGTGGTAGGTACTGGGGACACCTAAAGCATGGGTGTGGGGAATGGGGAATGAATCTTGGAACACTGGAAAAAAAATTTTTTAGTAACCATAAAAAAAAAAAAGATTTTTTGAATGAGTGAATAACATGTATTAATATTGCATTTAAGGTGCAAAATACATATCAAAAGATTTACAAACAGTTGGGTCAAATGTAATATACAAAAATGTCCATTGCAATATTAAGTTTCTAAAAATGTTTAATATTCACAGTGATTTCTATTGTACGTTTAGCAAGTTAGCAGCAAGGGCACCTCTGCTCATGAGAGAGGCACATCCTTAACCCTCCAAATCTGCAAACAGAAGGGCAGTGTCTGATCTGCTCAAGTTCCACTTGCTGAGATAGTGCCAGGGACCTTAGCCTCCCTCTAAGCGCTCGGGGTTTAGACACTGTGGGCAAGTGGGAACTTAAATCCATAAACTTCCTTTCAGCTTTATACCTTCATAAACCTAACCTTCTGTGGAATTGTGGTTCTCAGACAGGTGGCTACAGCGGCGTTGTTAAATGCAAGAATTTGTCATGTTTTCATAAGCCACAAACCACTGATGAATTTATTTGCATTATTTGATAAACATGCTCTGTTCCTCCCAGGATTTCTGTTCTGCAAATGTTCTGGTTTCTGGAAAAATTAACTCTAACTCTATTATGCCTTCTGTAAAATAAGATGAACATCTCCTTATATTTTAAGGTTTCAAAAAGATAGCCCCTTCAATTTGGTTGTAAAGTATGCTAATTCTCTTAGTTCCAATTCATGTCAGAATCATGATTAAGCCATTTGCAAAATAGTTTTAAGGCACTGTATTGTTTTCCAGCTACTCTCTCCTTCTGCAAAAGGCTTCTTTACAAATAAAAGATTCCATGTATGATTCTGGCTAAGGGAGGTGCCCAGGTTGTGAGAAAGTAGAGAGAATTGTGTAACTCTCTATGAATAAGTGTGACTAGAGGGAAAAAAACAGTCTCATGATTGTACTCCATATGTCTTCAGCTCTCAGCAACAACTTTGCATGCTTAAGTACTCAACATTTAAGGGATAGTTTATAGGGTCTCCATGCTCTGGAGTATAATATAACATTAAACATCATATTGTAGAAAAATATTTAATGACACAAAAGCTAATATACTAAGAGAACAGACTAGAGGTAAAAACATGTACAATATGATGCTTTTCCCCCCTTAATTTAAAAAGATGGAGAAATATTTATGTGGAGAAAGACTGGATGGTAATAACAATATGCCAAAATATTAACCAGAATGTTAATGATGACTTTCCTTGAGTGGGGGGAATAGGAGTGATTTTCCCTCCCACCTCCCTTCCTTTCTCCCTCCCTTCCTTCCTTCGTTCCTTCCTTTCTCATTAAGATTAATGAAGAAAAGGAAGTAGGATAGGGAACAATTAAAATAAGAAAATGGTTAATTTTCTTCATTTAAAAATATACATTAACACGGCTTTCAGAACTGAAAAAGTGTAAATATCTCTTCCACTCAAATCTCCCTGCTCTCCAATTTTTTCTCTGATAGACAACCTCTGTTAACACATTTTTGTATTTATATACTTTTCATGAACAAATATACATATATATTTGTGCATGTATATTCTTCCTCTTTTTTTATATAAACTCTAGCATAATAAAACATTTTGTACCTTTAGTAACAACATACCGTAAAAATTTCCCTTATATATCATTACATAGACTATCTCCCTTAACTCTTTGCAGTTGCCCAGTGTTTCATTGTCTGAAAGTACTACCATTTATATAACTTTTCCCCTAGCGATGGGTATTTATGTTACTTCCAATCTTTGCTACTACTAACGCTTTTGTGATGAGCATACCTCAACATACATTTGCTCATCCATGATTGTTTTTAAGATTTTATTTATTTATTTATTTGCCAGAGAGAGAGAGAGCATAAGCAGGGGGAGTGGCAGGCAGAGGGAGAAGCAGGCTCCCCGCTGAGCAAGGATCCCCACCAAGGGCTCAATCCCAAAACTCTAGGATCCTGACCTGAGCCAAGGCAGAAGCAGTAACAGACTGAGCCACCGAGGGGCTCCTCCTCCATGATTTTAACATTGTGTCAATCTGTAAGTAAAAAAGTGATCCTGTGGTTTTAATTTATTTACTTTCTCTTATTATGAACTAATCACAATACTCTAGCTTTAATATATTAAAGGATATCTAAACTATTATTTTAACGTCTTCACAGAGAAGGAGGTCATTACGAGGATGAAGGTCTATTAGGTCTGGGTAAATGAATACCCAGGGTTCGGTCGTTAATCTGCTGAGGGCGGGTGACAGAAACCAGGAGTATTGCTCCGCCCCCTTCAGGTCAATAATCCATTATGTCAATAATACGTCATAATTGACACGTTAGCTTCTACTATTTGCCATACTATTTTGGATAGCTTGCAGCTAAATAAAATAAAAGACAAAACCCTGAGCTCTGGGACCCACATGACAACCAGTTTAAAAAGAATTCCTCCTCCATGAATCTGTAGGATTCACCCTGCGTCCCTCCGCCAGTATGACATTTTCCCTTTTTTCTCGTGACTATTAGAGACATGCTAGGCTGTGGCAGCGCCCAGCAGCAGCTGCTCGCTAACCCACCTTTCAGGGGCCGCTGTCTTTTCCGGCTTCGCTCCCCTCCTCCTTGAGTATTCCCTTCACCTTCCAAATAAACGACGTGCGTCCAAACCCCTGACTCAGGTCTCTTCTGGGGAACCCAGACTAAGACACAAATCTTACCTTATTTAGTTTTTATAATACTCTGTGAGGTTGGAGTTAAAGACTCCATTTTGCAGGTGAGAACACCAGGGACAGTAACTGAGTCAAGATGGGGAATGGTAGCGAAAATTCTTATCGGGTAGACATGTGCCTTTTTTCTTTTTTCTTTTCTTCTTTCTTTTCTTCTTTCTTTTCTTTTTTCTTTTCTTTACTTTTCTTTTCTTTTCTTTTCTTTTTTCTTTTCTTTCTTTTCTCTTCTCCTCTCCTCTCCCCTCCCCTCCCCTTCCCTCTCCTCCCCTCTCCTCCCCTCTCCTCTCTTTTTCTTTTCTTTTCTTTTCTTTTCTTTTCTTTTCTTTTCTTTTCTTTTCTTTTCTTTTCTTTTCTTTTCTCTTCTCTTCTCTTCTCTTCTCTTCTTTCTTTTCTTTTCTTTTCTTTTCTTTTCTTTTTTCTTTTTTTCCCTTTCTTCTCTAAGATCCCTTGCTGTAGTTCTGGCTAATGATGATAACCAGCACCTAACTTGAGAGGCTACAACCTGGGGGCAGCGGCCGCAAGCATGGGCTGATACTGGTTGACAGGGAGCCAACACCGACAGCACATGAAGGGGACTCTTTTCCAGAGTCTCACACTCCTGCCTTCATGCTCCTGCCTGTCTCCTCTTTTTACCATACCCTCCGCCAACGCCGTGTCAGTCATTGCTTAGAGACATTAAACTTTTTAAGATGTGCAACTTTTGTCTTAAAAAGTGCAACTTTTGGAAATCCCACTTGGGGTAGGTATCTCGTCTATCTTCAAATAAGAAGCCAGCAAGTCTCCCTGCTTCAGTGGATTGGCTTATGGCTTTCCAGTTCCCCAGAGAGGTCTGCCATCTACCTTCCCTCATTACTCCGGGTATTGACAACTGGGAAAATGTACACCCTTGCTGACTGATGGGGACCAACAGCAGAGAATAGAGAAATACATTTGGCTCCGATATATTTTTCCTTCTTTCCTCCTTACACATCCAAGGAAATTTTGCTCTGAAAATATGTTGTGCATGAGCATAGGAGGTGGTTTGTAGGCTCTCCTGGACCTTGTTCACCATGGCCTCTCACCCCACCCCACTGAACATCACCTCACCCCCACACCACATATGGCAAAGTAACTCCCTCAGAAACAGTCAGTAGATATTACACATGGTGTTTATTACTTTTTTTTTTGCAGTGGTTAAATTTCATGATTTTTATAATATGTTCTTCCTAAGAGATTCAGAGCATTGGGTACATCTAAGTAAGGTGACAAAATGACTCCCTCAAAGTCCTTTACCCATAATCAAGGTACATTGGAAGTAATACTCATAAGGAAAGCGCCTGAGGCCCTGGGAAATTAACAATTGCCTATAATTTCTTCGGTGTTAAGCAATTCAAGTATTTTGTAATGATAAAGTAATTTGGAGATAATTGCACCATTATAACTAAATCGATTTGTCATCTAAACATACATTGTGTTTCCATGCATTTAGGCCTTTGTTACCCATATTATTCTACTTTGTCTCAAAATCAAACACACAAACATGTGTATACATAACACACACATGTACATAAACATATACTATATATATATATATATATAGCTTAGAGGAAATACTTCTGAAATCAAAGAATTACAAACATAACTATATAAAATGATGGAGATTTTCGTTGTTGTAGGTAGGCTAAGAAGATAATATTAGCTGATAGGTAATACTCAAGCATAGGAAATGGTGTTGTGTACTAGATAGATATTCAGCAAGTTCGTAAATTTTAATTGTATGGAGAAGTCTAAGGAAAAGGACAAATAGAATGATTATTACACTGAAAAGATGTCTAAGGGAGAAAAGCCATTTGGTTAATCATTCGGAGTCATCCAGAATAAATGTATTCATCTGTGGGGCCCCATGATGAGCCCATTGATGAACATAAGTATCTCTTGATGGTGTGTTTGAGTTTTCAAACACACCATTAGTTATTTTCATGTTGCTCTGGGGAAATCAGAGTCTGATGGAACTGACTTATACTAACTAAACTTACAAGAGCCTGGCTGATAAAAACAAGTTGCCAATTAACTGATTTAAAGTGGGAAAAAATAGAGCTATTAGGAGGGCTGGAATTTTAATGTACTCAGGACAATATTTTCTCTTATTTATAGGGAAGTCTGCCTGGGAAGTTAAACGACTATGAAAAAGTGCTTGGTAAAACAAAGTCAGAATAAAGGGAGCTGGGTCATCCTAATGAGCAGTGCCATTATAAACAATCAGTGAAAATTGAAACAATTTGGATAAAATGTCTATGTCTTTTTCAGAAGCACAGATTGTATATTCTCAGAGGAATTTTACAGCTTCTCCTTTTAATACATTCTGGTCATAATACTCAAGTCCTTATAGAAAAACTCACCTCTACTCTGCCCTTTAAAGGTCATTTGTCGCTGATTCACTTGCTAGAGCCAACTATTTTGGTGTGGCTTGACTCTAATTTATTTTATAGCAAAGTCCTGCCGGTGCAATTAAGAGAGGTTTCCCTCATAATATTTTTCTATCAGCTTGCACTTCTCTCTTTAAACACTGTTATCTACTTCCTCTGCCAATGACCTTTACCTTTATGTCATTTGAGTCATTACGCTACAGACTGGATGCTTTGGAAATGCAATCGCCATGTGTTGGTTCCATTTTGGTTCATGACTTTGAGACAACTAGCAAACAAGTTGGGAACAGAAGAACAAGATTTCTGCCTTGTGTACCTTCCACCACTTTTCCTGATTATAAGAATCAAGTTAAGGAGGGATACTGAACAGACTGTACTTCCCACATTTTCTATGAACAGAATTTGAGAGTTCAACTTTATCGTTGATATTATTAGTGATAATAGATTCATTGGAATAAGATAGCGCTTTCTTTTCACTTCATATCTTTTGCATCTATCACAGTGTTTGTCGAGAATAAGGTCAGGAAACAGTTTTCCATGGATTGCTCGAATCTCCGCATGTCTTTGGAGTAGAGGCGCTGTCAGGAGGGTTTCCTTTGACAGCATTAAGCAGATGTGTTTACTGTTCAGAATAAAAGATCTGGCTGGTTTCCCTGAGGTTGGAGTTGTTCATATGAAGACGCTGGTTATTGATAGGGCTGTCGGTAATGAAATCCTTCATCTCTGACCCAGGAGTTTCATGACTTCTGCGGCAAGCTAACTTGTTAATTTGAAAGTAGGGTAAAATCTCATACTCTTCATAGTTCTTGAGAATAAGTGCTCAAAAGAGAGAGTGTGTTGAATTAATTAATTTTAAACAAATGTTTAGGGAACTTAATACTCTTCTGACTAATCAACAGTTACCCAGGGAAGAGCCCAAGAACCTCTCTTGGCAAGGAGCTATTTCACAATTTATTTTCATTAAAGTACCAGTGTGTGTTAGTCGGCCTGTGTTTACCTTAGATATCAGTGTTGACTTAGAACTGTTGGCAGCAGTATGTTTGGACTTGGCTAACCACTGAGTTGTATAATGGGAACTGATTATTTATTTAAGCATTACCTACTCATATAGGAACTATAGACTTTGGATAGTCTCTATTTCTTCTGCATCAGCGTCCCTACTAGATGAGGCCATTATGTTGGTACAGAAGGCTGAAATTTCAATCTCTCTTTCTAAAAATAACAACTAATTATCTTTAGAATGACACTTTCATTTGGAACACAAAATACTGGCTTTGATGCTTATTTTTCCACTTGCTTTAGTGATGGATTTGTTTTTCTTTCTCTTTTAGAATGCCTGGCGAAGCTGAGCCTGAAAGATATCTACTAAAAAGAAGTGATCTAGTCTTTCTATATGGCAGATGGCCAAGTTGCCACCTGTGCCCCTCCAGTCAGTTATGACTCCAAGAGCTTGAGCAGAGGGCTGCTGCCAGGCAGCTGCAGATCAGGGGAGAAAATCACTTTCTGAAGGCAAATAAGTGGCTTAAGGTCAATCATCATTCATATCTATCTTAGAAACTGGGACACCTGGGTGGCTCAGAGAGTTAAACCTCTGCCTTCGGCTCAGGTCATGGTCTCAGGTTCTGGGATCGAGTCCCACATCAGGCTTTCTGCTCAGCGGGGAGCCTGCTTCCCCCTCTTTCTCTGCCTGTCTCTCTGTCTATTTGTGATCTCTCTCTCTCTCTCTCTCTCTCTCTCTCTCTCTCTCTCTGTCAAATAAATAAATAAATAAATACATCTTAAAAAAAAAAAAGAAACTGTCTGGCATGCCAGGAGGCAAAGGGTGCTGGGATGGAGGAGCCATAGATTTGCTTCTAGACGTGCCAGTTTTCTGTATCCTGGGCCAGTCATGTGAACTCTCTGATTCTGAATTTGATTCTGAATTGTAGAATGATTGATAGCAATAATACCTGCTCTGCCTATACCATGACACTCTTTTGAGCATCAAATGAAATAGCTCAATTCTGGTTGGTAATGTAAAAATCTTGGTTATGAATTTGAAAGGGATATAAGACCAAAAAGGTGTACGTAAATGGAGGTGTTATTAGCAAGGAGTATGCCTACTATAATCCTTTTGTCTTCTTGCTTCACTTTTTTTGCACTGAACAAAATGTCCCTGTATGGAATCAAGCAAACATAACCTCGAATACTAGGCACACGTGATTCAACTATTCAGATCATGGCAAAACTGACTTGTTTCTTGGACAATTTTTATCGAATAAATGGGATCAAAGCACTCAAAGAAGAATCAAAACAACATTGGATAAAGATGTAGACATTTTGACTTCTCTCTGACTCCCTGGGTTTTCTTACAGAAGTTAAAACTGGGGTGACTACCCTTGACCCAGTTTGCCCCCATGAGACCCTGAACAGGATGAAGAGAGGCTGTGTAATAGCTTGTCTGGTTTGTCTTTTCTTTTCTTTTCTTTTCTTTTCTTTTCTTTTCTTTTCTTTTCTTTTCTTTCTTTCTCTTTCTTTCCTTCCTTCCTTCCTTCCTTCTTTCCCTATTTCCTTCTTTCTTCCTCCTTCCCTCCATCCCTCTTTCGTTCTTCTTTCTTTCTTCCCTTCTTTCTAAGATTTTATTTATTTAATTGTCAGAGAGAGAGAAAACAGAAGCAGGACAGCTGTGGGCAGAGCAGGCTCCCTGCTGAGCAAGGAGCCCATGCGGGACTTGATCCCAGGACCCTGGGATCATGACCTGAGCAGAAGGCAGACACTTAACAGGCAGAGCCATCCAGGTGCCCCAGCTTATCTGTTTCTGTCATGAGTCAGTTCCTGGGGTACAGAGAGACTTTACCCCATTCTCAGAGAGGAGGGACTATGATTACTCAGAGAGCTGGGCTTTGTGGTAGCGATCACATTGCCCTGATCAGAAGTTGCATGCTTTGACATGGAGTAGAAGAAGAAGAGTTAACATGGTATTCATTGTTTAGGTTTTTTTTTTAAATTTTATTTATTTATCTGATGGAGAAAGCGAGCACAAACAGGGAGAGTAGCAGGCAGAGGGAGAGGAAGAAGCAGGCTCCCTTCTCAGCAGGGAGCCCGACCTGATCTCCATCCTAGGACCCTGAGATCATGACCTGAGTTGAAGACAGATGCTTAACAGACTGACCTACCCAGGCACCCCCATTGTTTAGTTTTTATTGTATCACATGCCAAAATAATATTTAAGACCAGTTTTCATGGAAATATGGAACAAAATTCATAAATACACATTCATAATGAGACTTACAAGAGTGACAGAAGTAAATATTCCTTTCTTACGACCTAAAAAACAACATGCAGAAATTAAGTCACTTCCTTTTGATTTTAACAACCACTCCTAATTGTGATATATTTGTCATCATGTAAAATGTTGGTGATCCTGAGGAAAACAGAGATGGAACAACCTCCAGAGGACTATTTTTCAAACTTCAAGTGGGTTATTGCCATTTTACAGTGTTGCCCTGTTAAACCATAGTCATCAGTTTCAGGGTTTTTTTTTTTTTTCTTCTTCTTTTTTAATGAAATGATTCTTTTCCAGATGGACCTATGGCTTAGTTATAAGATAAAGTGGTGGATTCTTTATGTAAAGATACATTATCTCCGATTGTGACTCACTTGTGACTGGCCACCAGAAGTATCTTTGTGGTGCTGAGGACATCATATGCACTTCATGTACTGAAGATACGATGATTCCCTCAAACATGCAGTGAGTAATACAGCCTCTCTATTATGATTTTATTTCTACTTCCAATATATGCCATGAATTTTTGACACAAGGCCCTTCAATTAATCACCTTCTTGACCACCCTCATACATTTTTTAAAAAATATTTTCTTTATTTATTTGACAAAAACACAACGAGAAAGGAGAACACAAGCCCGGAGTGAGAGAGGGAGAAGCAGGCTTTCCACCAAGCAGGGAGCCTGATGCCGGGCTCGATGCGGGGCTCCATCTGGGGACTCCAGGATCATGACCTGAGTGGAAGGCAGAGGCTTAATGACTGAGCCACCCAGGTGCCCCATCTACATACATTATTAAAATAAATAGTTAACCGAGGCTTTTAACTATGAGAGACCAGCAAATATTTGAGCAGATACAACTAGAGGATATCCTCATTGGCAGGCAAATCAATCTAGTCGAAAAAGGTGCATAAAGAGAGAGAGAAAAAAATCACGTTTTAAGTTTTTTTCTGCCAGATGTAATGCTTACCGTTATCATCTCTTTCATAATGGCACTGATATTGGTAAAAGACATTTAGGACAAACTAGATGTGCAGTACTCATCACTGTAGATAAACCTGAAAGAATATAAATTTACTGATATACTAATTTACTTTAATTTGTCTGTATGTATTTAACATAAACATGGAATACCTTTGTTTTTTCCTTTGGGCACGTAAACCTTCTAGCTATTTTTTTGTGATGGAAAAATTCAAACATACACAAAGATATAATAGTAAGAGAAAACCTCATGCACTCATCTCATCATGGAACTTCAGTAACTATTAATGTGTGGTTGATCTCATTTCATTTCAAAATACCTCAGCATGTTTCTCTAAAAGACACATATAAATCTTAAAGTAATAACCATTCACATAAAATGGGATCTGGTTTTCAGTGTCAGGAGAGTTTGGTGGCGTATAGGCTGAAGGGCAAAGAACGTGCACTGGGACCTAGAAATTAATGCCCACAAATATTTGTAGGTTTAAATATTCATTCCAAAAGAGAAGGACTAACGTATTCCCAGATCGCTATACAATGCCAATTAGTTGGCACCTGCAAAGCCATTTCTAACATCTTTCATGACTATTTGTGGGCGGATGGATGATATGTTTTGGTTAAAGCAAACTTGGGGAAGTTTTGTTGTTCTCGGGGAGGCTGGTAGGGCAGGCAGGGAAAGAAGCTCTAACATGCTCCCGATGCAGAGAAGACTCTACTTTTTCTCATGCTCTGTACCAGCTTCCAGCCAGGGACACTCCTTCCCGGATGTGTTGTCAGTGACTTTGCCTTTCTCTGGTCCCAGTGTCTTGTACAACAGTGAGAAAAGGACATAGAGGACACCTCCCTCCTCTGTAAATGTAGGGTAGACTTCCATTGTGTTTGCACAGTTCATCAGAGCTTACAAAACATTTCAAAGATAGTGTCACCTTTGACCATCACCATAATGGCTAGGTTGGTATTACTGTGCCTATTTTATGGTGAGTGAGTTAAGATATTTAGAAGTTGGGGCCCGAGTCCTCTGGAAGGTATGTGGTTGTTTTTTCTGGACTATCTCTGGGCAAAGCTTTTATTTTTATTTTTTTATTTTTTAAAATATTTTTAATTTATTTAATAAAAATGAGAGAGAGTGAGAGAGAGAGAGAGAGTGAGAGAGAGAGCATAAACAGGGTAAGAGGCAGAGGTAGAAACAGATTCCCTGCTGAGTAGGAAGACTGATGCGGGCTTGATCCCAGGACCACGGGATCAACACTGGAGCCCAAGGCAGACGCTTAAGAGACTGAGCCACCCAGGTGCCCCTTTATTTTTACTTTTTAAATAAAGTCTGAAATTATAAAGGCTAAAGGAAGGAATATAGAATGAGTTTACAGTGAAGTAGCTTAAGGAATAAGGCAATAGTAGACCTTCTCTTCCTTCTTGTATCTCCTATCTGGGAATGAAGATGCTCCTATGTTTTTGCATGGAGGGATAGGTCTTATTGGGGTGATCTCTATATTAACAGTAACAATGGAGTCAATGTGTGGATCCCAGAGTAAAATAAGTATTCTCTGTCAGGGTCCAGGGATAGAATTCAGCAGTCCATGGGCTGGGATGAGGAAAAAATATTTTTTTCAAAATTTTCTTGAACTTCCAACAGTCTCCAGAATTATAAATGTAGCCTAACTGATTGATTGATTTACTGAAAAAAGAGTGAGAGAGAGCGAGAGAGCAAGCTAGAGGTTGGGGGGGACAGAGGGAGGGAATCTTACACAGGCTCTGCACTCAGCATGGAGCTTGACTCCTCTCACTCTCACGACTCTGAGATCATGACCTGAGTTGAAACCAAGAGTCGGATACTTGACACAACTGAACAACTGAGGAGCCCTTAAATGCAGATTCTAAATCATAATAATTATTAACTTCCTGTGAGCGTGCCCACAAGAGAAATAAAAGATTTGTTCCTATCACATTACAATTGTTGTAGATTATCTTGAAAAACGTCCTTTATACTCACCACTACTTCAAAATATGGTAGCTTTGAGACTTGCAGATGGAGCTTAGTATTTAATGTGCTAATAAAGACACATTTTTTAACTTATTTTTAAGAGATTTTATTTGCGTATTTATTTGAGAGAGAGCAAGAATAAGAGCGCACAAGTAGGGGTGCGG
Source organism: Spilogale gracilis (assembly GCA_004023965.1). Taxonomy (NCBI): domain Eukaryota; kingdom Metazoa; phylum Chordata; class Mammalia; order Carnivora; family Mephitidae; genus Spilogale; species Spilogale gracilis. The sequence continues at coordinate 11,610 of PITA01023443.1, forward strand.
GAGGGGCAGAGGGAGAGGGAGAAACAGGCTCTTCGTTGAGCTGGGAGCCCAATGCCAGGCCCAATCCCAGGACCCTGGGATCATGATCTGGGCCAAAGACAGATGCTTAACTGACTGAGCCACCCAGGTGCCCCAAGACACAGTATTTTATTATGAAGTTTTAAAAGCCATTTTGATAAGTGTATTTCTATACAATTATCTATTTTTTTAATAATCATATGTGTTTTATGCATTTGCAAACAGTACTCTGAGAAGGGGTATAGGTATCTCCATGTTGTCACAGAGATTTATGGTACAAATAAAAGTTTTTAATATTGACTTTAAAGGGACATTCACTAAAAAATTATTCCCAGGGAATAGAACTTTTTGGGGAAGGAGTTAAGTTGAGGCAACAATTCCTCAATCTCACTGTCTCTTCTATTTCTCTACTTGGCCCATTGAACTCTTGACAAATAGCACATGTGTAATAAACATTCATAGAGAATGATGCTCCTTTGTTTTCTTGGAGAAATGAGCAGACTGCTAAAATACACTGAGTTTGGTTCATGGGACATTTCCCAAAAGGAGAGATGGTTTAAAATGGAGAGTAAAGTGGAAGGGGAAGAAATACCTGCATAAGGAATTAGCCAAGGACAAGATCTTACCTAGAAAAAGACTTTCTGTATTGAGTCTGAAAACCACATTTGTCTTCATTTGGAAAACCATACCATGAACTAACCTTTCTGTAGCCTCTCAACCAGAGGTAATCAAATAATGCATGAAATAATTAAATAATTTTATTGTCAGCTGGCAAGCACTAAATTTTATGTTAAATTTGCTTACATATGGGAGGATATTTGTTGCAGTAACCTCTCCTAATATGCGTTATTCTCAGGAAGCTGTTATATTACAATTCTTAATCTTGGCACAGAAGTGAAAAGTTCTAAGCATTTGCTAGCATATTTTGATGAATTTGTATATATCAGGAGGAATTCAGAACTTCTGTATGATTTTTCTGGTAGAACTCTCTCTCTCTTTTTTAAAAGATTGTATTTATTTAGTTTTAAAGAGAGAAACACAGCTAGAGAGTGACACAATCAAAGGGGAGTGAGAGAGGGAGAAACAGGCTTCCCACCGGGCAGGGAGCCCAATGCGGGGCTCAAGCCCAAGTCTCTGGGATCATGACCTGAGCCAAAGGCAACTTGCTTAACCAACTGAGCCACCCTGGCACCCCATGGTAGAACTCTTAATAGTGTCTGTCTCTACTTTGCGATTAGAGACCATTTTGTTTGGCTTTCTATTTCTTCTAACATATATTCCAACTGGGCAGAATCTTTGGCAAATTAGATGATTATTAGAGCAGCAGGTAGAGCATGTTTAGAAACAGTAACAGGCAGAACAAATGTGTGGCTGCTCCCCTTATAGCTCATATTCTTATAGTTCATAAAACAGACCCTATTTCTCATGACCCCAGATATTTGCCCTGGCTCATTCATCTCCCATGAATGTTATTCTGTTCTCATTTACTCTCTGCAACCTCAAGATCTGCTAAGCCATCATTTCTTGCAAAAACTTACTCTAATGCCTCCTCTCATTCCAGACTGCGTTGCCTGCCCCTCTGTACTATTAAAATCCTCTGCCCAACTTCTAGGGTCAGGAAGCACTCCCACTTCTTCCTACCCATACCTGCCTACTCTGTACTCAAATTATACTTCAGACTATGAACATCTTGGACTTGAATTATGTCTTTGAGTTATAGTCCAACATCAGGCCCTCAAGATTTTTCTGTAGAATCAGTTGAATGACTAAGTTAATGAAGCCAACAAATAAGACTAATGTGGCAGGTGGCATGAAGAGTGAAGGGTGAGTGAGGAAGGGTGGAGAGGCAAGCTGGTTTCAGGCAGCCTCACTTCCAAGATATTTAATAGAAGTGTGTGTGCAGGGATGCATGGGTGGCTCAGTTGGTTGGGCATCTGCCTTTGGCTTAGGTCATGATCTCAGGGTCCTGAGATCAAGCCACATGTTGGGCTACCCTGCTCTGCAGGGAGTCTGTTTCTCTCTCTCACTCTGCCCCTCTCCATTCATGCTCGTTCACTCTCTTTCTCAAATAAATAAATAAAATCTAAAAAAAACCAACAGAAGTGTGTGTGTGTGTGTGTGTGTGTGTGTGTGCGCGCGTGCGCACGCACACATGCACATACAGGTATCCATGCTTGCTTGGGAGTTGTGGTAGTAAGGGAAGGTGAGATTCATACTTGACTGTAGATAAATACTTTCAATTTAACAAGTATGACTGTCACTCTGGCACTTTGTGATGTATAAACGCTACATTTCTGTAAATTAGAGGAATTGAGTCTATACTTTCACCTACATGATGGCAGAAAAATTCAAGCTTGGCCATATTCTCCAGGGGTTCATGTGAGGATCTCCTGGAATTTGAGATGCCAGAGCCTGCAGAGTCTTTATCAACTACTCCATCTGCTGTGATTCATCCGTTTCCAAGGTCCTGGTTAGACAGTGTGATCAGGAAGACCAGAGATGCCTGTCATGGTGTTCCCTCCCTCTACTGCACACAGGCCCACAGAGACCCTTGGGGCTTCAGAATCTCTAATGAGGCTGAATAAAACCATCCATCTTCAGTTAGGTAGCTTGTGTGGCTTCAACTTCAAAGCCTTAAACTCCATGCTCTCCTCTGGGGAACACAGTCAGGGGAAGGTTTTGTACTGCATGTTGTTAGGGGCAAAGAGGAAGCTGGAAATACTATTTACTCCTTTCTTAACAACTCAGCTTGCTACACCGGTCTTCAGAAGTAACAAAGTTTTATCTTCCTCCTCCCGAAGTCCACCCCAGCCCCGACCCCAATCCACGGGCAGTCTGGCCACTATTTCTCTCTGCAATTTGGAAGAGCTCAAGGCACAGAGCCTTGGCAACTGTCCCAGTTTTCTTTATCCTGTTCATGACTCCAAGGAAAACATATTTCAGAGTCAAAAACAAGCCGGAGGTTTCTGTTGAGACCTCAAATATTTTCCCAGAGTCCACCATAAAAATAAAAAGGTTATGTTGTAATTTTAAACAATTGGTTCAAGTTCTTGTGGCAAGACTCTGCTGCAAGTTTGCTTCTAAAGAAAATGGTTTCCAAAACCAAAACCAACTTCCCTCTGCTGACTCAAATCTCAAGAAGAATTGGCATTTGTTGTCATTACACTCTAAACAAATACTTATAAGCACAGTTGTTTTGTGCTTTGCATGATTTTGGCAATCAATACTCATGCTAACATTGTTACTTGGACTTGGCATTAATGTTTTCTTCAAAATATTTTAGTTGGTAGTATAAATATTCTCTATATCGCCAAAGACATACTAGACAACCATGGTCTTCAGTGCATTGTCCTGAAACTTGGCTTCATTTCGAAAACAGTAGAAAATTCGTGAGAGAAGTTTTGGGAAGATGAAATATTTTAGTGGTCTAATCCCATAATATTTATGATCTCTTACAAGTAGTAGTAACTAGGCTTCACTTCTAAAACCCTAAAAAATCTACCCCATTCAACGAGTTTGACTTCATTTTAAAATAAATGTATTATGAACACATAAACAAATAATATTGGAGACTAGGGGCACCTGGGTGGTTCAGTCTGTTAAGCATCTGCCTTCAGCTCAGGTCATGATCCTAGGGTCCTGGGATTGAGACCCAAATCCAGCTCCCTGTTCAATGGGGAGCCTACTTCTCCCTTTCCCTCTGTCCCCTTGGTCATGCTCTTTCTTTCTCAAATAAATAAATCTTAAAAAAAATAACGTTGGAGACTAAAAACGCACAACTGGTGAATATTCACTTACTTCCCTTTGCTGCCCATTAGGAATAATCCCACCAGTGCCAACTTGCTTCATGAGTGCTTGCGATGCAACAAAAGTAGAGACAAGGCTGGAGTGTTGGCTCTGAGTTGGAATAGGCTAGATTTTAGTTCTTGAAGAGAAAATGCTGCAGGTGTAAGGAAAGTCAAGAGCCAAGGAAGTCTTGGAAATGTTTTATTGGGAGTTTGGACAGAGTGTGGGGTTGAAATGATAGAACCCTCATGGCTTTGCTTCAGGTCACGCTGTGTGTGATTCCAAAGACAAGGTGGGAACTGGACATTGAGAAGTATTCTCACGGCTCTGTAGCAATCGCCTTCACAGATTCTAGCAAGAAATTTTTAAATACTAGGTTTTACTTAATTTTTGAATAGTTTATACATTCACAAAGCTCAAAAATTACATGTGTGAAAATTTATCAGGAAAAAAATATCCCTAATGCTCCAGGTCCCCAGCCACCCAGGGTTCATCCCTGAGTCCACCATTGTTACCAGCTGCTTATCAGAGGTATTTTATACATATATAAGCAGATAGGCATTTGTATTATATAATCTCCTGCCTCACTTTTTATATAAGTGGTAGCATGCTACACAAATTCTTCTGTGTGCTGCTTTATGTCTTTACAGTATTTGGGGTATCATTTTATTTTATTAGCTAAATTTCTCATTCTTATTGCAGCTGCAGAGTATTCCATTGTAGCAATATACAAATATTATTTAGCCAGTTCACACTTTTGTAGGCTTCCCATCAATTGCCATGATTATACACATGATGCAACTACTCTATTCTTTTTTTTTAAAGATTTTATTTATTTATTTATTTATTCCCTCAGCTAGAGAGGGAACACAAGCAGGGAGGGTGAGAAAGAGAGAAGCAGGTTTCCCACCAACCAGGGAGCCCAACTGGGGCTCGATCGGGGGCCCCAGAATCATGACCTGAGCTGAAGGCAGTTGCTTAATGATTGAGCCACCCAGGCGCCCCCCAACAACTCTATTCTTAAGTTACTTTGTGCCAGGCACCCTTCTGGCAGTCTGGTGAAGCCTGTGAATTTCTTCTCACTGTAACATTCTCTTTCAAGTGTAAAAACTAAAATACCTAAAATTAAATAAAATCTAATTATACTGTAATATAGTTATCAAAATATTTTTATTTAAAATATATGCACTTATTTATTTATTTATGTATGTATTTTTTTTAAGATTTTATTTATTTATTTGACAGAGAGAAATACAGCCAGAGAGGGAACACAAGCAAGGGGAGTGAGAAAGGGAGAAGCAGGCTTCCGCTGAGCAGAGAGCCCGATGTGGGGCTCGATCCCCGGTCTCCGGGATCATGACCTGAGCCGAAGGCAGTCGCTTAACCAACTGAGCCACCCAGGCGCCCCAATGCACTTATTTATTAATGAGTTAAGTAACAAGATCTAGAAGTGGGACTAGTAACTACTCTAATTTCAAAGTATGAATGAACATACTTTGAAATGATATTTCAGAATAGCTGCAACAGAAGATCTTATTTTTTACTATAACAGAGGCACAGGCTGATACTGTTGTGCTTTCTTGCCTACTTTCATTATTAAAGGAAATGACAAAGTTCAGTTAGATTTTAATGAAAACAAAAACAGTTTTTTCTCCATCCAATTTGATGAATCCCCTAGATTTTCCTGTGCGGTTCTTATTAAGAAGCTCTGACTTATGCAGACAGTATTTCCTAAATATTTAAGTATATTTGTATATATTCACAAATTCCCAGAAGTGTTTTAAGTTAACATGTGCTAATAGATTTGTCATTGAATGCCAATTGTCAAATTGTCGGAAATTCGGGCATTTAACCAGCATTGTACAAGGCTGTTTTAGCAATCATTTTCACCTTTGCCAATCTGAGAGATTGGCATTTCCAAGACTTCCTTGGCTCTTGACTTTCCTTACACCTGGGATAGTTTTAGTTCGTGTAAGCACACTTGCGAATTTTTTCATATATTTAAGAGGCATTTTCGATCTGTTCATGTCCTTTGCCTATTGTTTTATTGGTTTGTTGGCAGGTTTGTTGCTACGTGAATCACCGACAGAGATGTAAACAGCGCCCCCTGGAGTTAAACACGGAGGCCTTACTTGCTGGTCCTGGTGAAGATTTACTTTGCTCTCCATTGTGTTTTTAACCCAGATTATTGTTTCCTTGAGTCATCTAAATAGATTAAAATAGCATCTGGAATCCTTAGGGCACTAGCCTTCTTTAGGTGACAACGTTGTCCAACACAAGTCTGAAAGAAGTCACAGCAATTTGATAACAGCGGTTATCTCTGGCAAGGGGAGGGGCATGGAAAAGGCATGAAAGAATTTTTACTTTGACTTTTTTTCAGTGCTGGAATTATGTATTTGTATTTATATGCAACAAATGAATAATAAGAATCAAAACACGTGACAATAATTCAAATAACACAGAGGAGTATACAAAGAACAGTAAAAGAATCTCTTCTTCTGCAGATATCTGATGGCTCAGTTTGTTAAGTGTCTGCCTTTGGATCAGGTCATAATCCCAGAGTCCTGGAATAGAGTCCCAAATCAGGCTCTTTGCTTAACAGGGAGCTTGCTTCTCCCTCTCCCGCCGCTCCCCCTGCTTGTGCTTGGCCTCTCTCTCTGACAATTAAATAAATAACATCTTTAAAAGAAGAAAAAAGTCTCTTTTTCCGATGTCCTTCCAGCCTAGGAATTTTAAGAACAATGATACAGGGGATACTTCCTTGAGCCCAAATTGTGATTTTTGAAATCACTTTTCTTTAAGATCCAGAGCTCCGGAGAGAACTAACTGTTTCCAGGTCTAGAGCAGGATATGTATAAAATGAGTCTGGTGTTACACCAGCTAGCAGGAAGTTACCAAAGACTTGGTCATCGCCAAATAATGCAAGACCAAAGTGGACCAGAGAGAAATAGCAGCTAGAGCATCAGTAAGGATAATAACTTCATGGCCTGAAGTGCAAAACATAATACTAATCTCACATACTAAATAAAATAAAAAGAATTGTTCATACTGGGAGGATAAGTGGTCATTCAGGGAGAGAGCCTTGAGCCCATTTTTGGTATGCAAGCCAGAGCTTCTCATGCCGGTGATCACAGGAAGCAGTATCCTTTTGCCTGGACCACCACAAGGCTGATGCCAAATGCCAGACAATCAGGGGTCAACCCTAGAGCTGAGAGCTCACTGAAATGATTCAAACTGCCTAATCTTCAATTGGTTAGCCTGTCCTGCTTTGTCTTGCCCTTGAAGTTTCAATTAAGGTGGCCTGGCCTCTCTCCTCACTCCTGCCCCTTCTGCCTCCTCACCATGCTGGTATTTTTTCCAGGTGGCCCTGTGCCTCCTGTTTCCGGGGCTGTGAGCAAAATCTATTTTGTTTCCCCAGATTTCTGTGTCTTTGTGGCCCTACCTGACCATCACATACAAGAACATAGAACACTGGCACAAAGTATTCCAGAATTATCTTGTGTTTTCCTTGCCTCAGTTCTAAAATCGGTCCTTTCTTCAAAGAGTCTTGGTTCCCTTTATTGGAGAATTTAGAAACCAATATCTGGACCCTATGTATATTTTACATACCATGGTACTAGTGTTAGTGGCAATACTTGCTCTCATCTGACCAAGGCCCCCAGGTTGGAGGCAATATGGCATAATGGATAAGAGAATGGGCTCTGGATTCAGACTCCCTGAATCCAAATCTGAGCCACCATGCATAAGGTGCGAGGTCTTGGCAAAGTCATTTAAGCTCTTATCATTCCATCAGCTGTATGATGGTGTGTATATACCTACTTCAAAACATTGTTGTGAGAATTTAGTGAGATATACAAGTAAAGTTCTTAGATGCCGCAGACCAGAAGCATGGTCATTCGTATGGCTTCCCACGGAATGCCATGACCCTCCCTCAAAGTGAGGGAGTTAGGCAGAGTCACGGTCATCGACACCATGTAACTTCACTTTCTTTGTTCTCCCTTTCCACCTGACTAGTTCTGAAAAACACTTTTCTCCTTATACCTACAATTATATCAAACCTTTCTCTGCTCCTACTTTTAGCTTGCTCACATCCAACCTCAAATTTCACCGTACCTTTTTAAAACATGATGATTATTGAGATAATGAAAAAAATAATCACAGTAGTATGGTAGCTGCATTGTAACTAACTTAGTTTAAACAATAAAAATCTCACAACCACCCAGTTGCTTGTTCACCTCCCTGCATTTAAGGGGGAGTCAGAAAGTATGATTTGTCTCTATTTGGTCATTCCTTAGATTAAACTTTAACCAAAACATTCTGTATAATAGTTGGGGTCTCCGTAGGCACTATTGTCACCCAAGATTGATGAATCATAGTTATAGGAAACTTTGTGATCTAAATCGAAACTCTTTGTTCTTATATGTAACACTGTACTATAAATAAAGAGCCCTGAGAACAGTGTTTTCAGGAGATCTCCACACCACACTTCGAGTTCAGTCTCCTCATTCGAAAGCACGGACGCCTTCCTCACCTCTCAGTCCCGACCATTGCTAGGGCTGGCCCTTGGCAAGTAGAGCCCAAACAGGGACATGAAGGTAAGTCCTCTCCCTCAATTCCTTGGCCAAGCGGGAAGGATAGGCTCCTGCCTCAGGGTGCTGCAGACCCACCTGTGAGTAGGCAGGTTTAGGGACGGGGCAGTAGGTCAGAACCAGTGAGAAGCTGCGTGCAACTTCTGAAAAGTTTAGAATGGGAAATACAGAATTAAAAAAAAAACAAAAACAAAAAACAAAAAAACAATGTTCATAGAGATTATTTAAAAAATGTTGCATGGAAAGGGAATAAAGGTTTGTGACGGACAGCTCGGTCCATTTCTGGACTTCGTGGATAAATGCTGTCCTTGGTTCCCTAAAGATAGAACCTTAGACCTGGAGACATGGAATAGGGTAGGACAGCATATGCATTCATATTATTCTGAACATGGAGCAGAGCGACTTCCTATACAAGCCTTTTTGCTCTGTGCATTATTAGAGGACTTGCTCGACCCTTCTCCTGGTTCTGAGCTCTTAGACAAATGTCTCCAGGAAATTCAGCTTAATGATCCCACAGAGGAAACTCCATTACTAAAGAGAAAATCTGGCAACAACAATCAGCCCATTGTAGCTGCAACTATTCAAAATGACTCAGAAGAAGATCGTGGTTCTGATGAGGAGCTTCCTCCTTCGGATGCTCGGTATCATGATGATGAATTGGGCTTAAATTCCACTCTTCCAAGTAAAAAGGAAAATTATGGAACTCACTTAATTAAAGCCTCTAATGGCAAACAAAACCAAAAAGTAACTAACTCCAAAACAACAAAATCAAAACCAAGGTCACACCCACCTTCAGGACAAAAATTACCTATGACATGCTTATGGAATTGAATAAATGGGCAGAGGTGCATAAACAAATGCAGTTGGGTCGACCAGCCTTAACCCAGCTCTCGCCCCTCGCCATTCAGGCTTGGCAACATTTGCCTGTGCCGGAAACCAAAACCTCCAGCTTAGTTAATATTAAGCAGGGGAATGAGGAGCCTTATCAGGATTTTTTGGCAAGGCTTATAGATGCAGTTGGAAAAACTATTCCATCTGATGAACCTGCACAAAAACTCTTAAAGTTACTGTGCCTCCTAGAAAGGATGATAAAGCTATAGTGCCACCTGAAAAGGATGTTAAAGTTACTGTGCCTCCTGAAAGGGATGTTAAGATTACTGTACCTCCTGAGAAGGATGTTAAAACTATTGCACCTCCCGAGAAAGACATTATAGTTGTTACACCTTTTCGGGAAGATATTAGTCCCTCTTCCACCTCTTAAAATTGATTCGTATTACAGTTAGTAAGAAAGATAAAGAATGGGAATGCGTTTTTGTTGAGGGTAAATGAAGGTAATTTTGTCCTAAATGAGATGGCTATTTGGAAAGAAATGGCATGAGACAAAATCAAAATGCAAAGGAAAGTTATAGAAGATTTGTAGAGGGAAAACTTTGGAATGAAATTTTAAATGTGATTGGCATGGATTTTAAAGTGTAAGATTAAAAGTCTACTTTCTCTTTGTTCAAAAAGACAAGGTTTTCTCCCAGTGTTGTTCTGCTCTGAATTAAAACATGTAAATAGTTACTTTCTCTTTGCCTGCCCAAAGAAATCAGTTTATATGATTTGTCTTTATCACCTCTTTAACATCCTAATCCTATTTAGGCTTGTGCTTTAAAACTCCAAAGTTTTATGAAACTTGCCAAGATTTAAATTGTAAATGAGGTCTTCTTAACTTATTAGGCCTTTTGTTTGGTTTGCTAAGAAACTCAGGAAGTACTGTTAAACAAGCTCTGAGTTACATTTGGACGGTGGTATAATGATTCTGGAGGTAATGTGCCCTTCCTAAAGTTTTAATGTACTAGTACAGATGATCATTCAGTTTTCTGACTATTGAAATGTTATGTGTCACAGAATAACTAAGTTTCCTTATCAATCATATTGTGGTGAACTCTCAAATTGGATATAAGATCAATACTAAAATGAATAAAAATTGCCAGGACTAACTAAAAGTTGCATCAAATTAGACAAGGATTAGTAACATGCGACTAAATAAAGTAAAAAGACCAGATGTGGTATTAACCAGGGGGCGAGGAGTGCTTGCGTCTTTCCACAGGACACTGACTCTGCCCTATGGATTCTGGATCGCCTAATTCAGCCTTATGTCAGACCCTCCGCCACCACCACCAACTCAGCCTGCATTCCTCCACATCATTCCTGAACATCAAGCCGTCTTGATCAACAGCGACAATCCGCAGAAACTGGACACCATCCCCACCAACAACTGACCCAGTAAAATTGCTGATTTGACTGCTGAGCACAAAGGATTCTTAATATTACTCTAAAAATGAATGATGGCTATTCTATCACTTCTTCTGCCTGCATATTAACCAATTGTATCTCACCAAATGTTAATGTCAAATTCATGATTGTCAATCAACCCCCTTATGTAATACTTCCTGTTATTAACTGTTCCTTGGTATGATGACTATGGGTTACAGGTTATTCAAAAAATTAATAACTCTCTATTTGATACAAATGTTTTGTAGCAGATTAATATTAGGTATTACTGTACTTATTAGCATCCTTGGATCATTTGCTGTTGCCACTACAGCCTTAGTCAAGGAAATACATACTGCACATCATGTTAATGATTTGACAAAAAATGTTAGCACTGCACTCTACTTACAGGAACAAATTAATAGAAAATTAAAAACCAGAATAGATATCTTAAAAAAAACAGTCCTTCACTTAGGTGATCAAGTTCAAAATTTTAAAACACGATTTACTACTCACTGTCATTCCAATTATAAATGGATTTGTGTTACCCCTCATAAATATAACTATAGTGAGATTCCGTGGTACAAAGTCCAGGCTCATTTACAAGGTGTCTGGGATCATTCCAATCTCTCTTTAAATTTAGAACTTCTACACCAACAAATCAAAGATATTAGTAACTCTTATGACTTCGCACCTGGAGCAGAAGAAATTGCCTCTTCCTTTCTCCAATCTCTCTAAACTTACACTACTCATGCTAGTTGGTTTCCTGCAATCATTAATTTTGTTATTACTGGACTAATAATCATTGCTCTTATTTTTCTCTTTCCAGTCATCCTCTGGGTCTTAAAAACTGGACTAATGAATCTTCAGGTCGAACTCAAGACCTTCCAGCTAAAGGCAAAAAATAAAAAAGGGGGAGATGCCGCAGACCAGAAGCACGGTCATTCATACGGCTCCCTCTGCAAGGCACGGACTGCCATGACCCTCCCTCACAGTGAGGGATTTGGGCAGAGTCCCGGTCATCGACACCATGTGGCTTCACTTTCTTTGTTCTCCCTTTCCACCTGACTAGTTCTGAAAAACACTTTTCTCCTTATACCTATAATTATATCAAACCTTTCTCTGCTCCTACTTTTAGCTTGCTCACATCCAACCTCAAATTTCACCGTACCTTTTTAAAACATGATGATTATTGAGATAATGAAAAAAATAATCACAGTAGTATGGTAGCTGCATTGTAACTAACTTAGTTTAAACAATAAAAATCTCACAACCACCCAATTGCTTGTTCACCTCCCTGCATTTAAGGGGGAGTCAGAAAGTATGATTTGTCTCTATTTGGTCATTCCTTAGATTAAACTTTAACCAAAACATTCTGTATAATAGTTGGGGTCTCCGTAGGCACTATTGTCACACAAGATTGATGAGTCATAGCTTATAGGAAACTTTGTGATCTAAATCGAAACTCTTTGTTCTTATATGTAACACTGTACTATACATAAAGAGCCTTGACAACAGTGTTTTCAGGAGATCCCCATACAACACTTCGAGTTTGGTCTCCTCATTCGAAAGTGCCGACACCTTCCTCACCTCTCAGTCCCTACTGTTGGGGACTGGCCCCCGGCACTTAGACTCATGCATGCCACATAGATATTACTCAGTTAATACTTTTTCAATGAATGATTCTTATGTTGGTCAGAAAATCATTCAGAAAAATGAAAATGAGAGGAAAATCCCAATTTATAACCTTTTCAGAAAATAAATAAAAAATGCGTTTGTCAGAGGCCCTTAAAAATTCCCATGATATTTTAAAAATTGTCTTTAATACATTGTGAGAAGTTAGAGGATATCCCTATATTAACAAATGCTTTCCCATTGTTTATGTTCATGTTCTTTTCTCGAATTATTCAACAAACAAACAAACAAACAGAAAGAAAGAAACACATAAGCCTGGTGACAAACCTAGATGTCACTCTATATCTGGAATCCTGATCATCAAGTCATCACAGAACATACCGGGGCCACTGGATAGGCAGTCGGGCAAATGGAAGAGGAGAGTGCTCTAGAAAGACAAGGCCCTGTAGTCAATTGTCCCTGTTCTCTTGAGGGGGAGTGAGAGCTGCCAGAGAGAAACATCTGCAAAAGGAGCTACAAGGCAAAGCAGACACTTCACATCCCCAGCTTGCTTTTAATAACATTCCCTCGACAACTCACAACTCCCATCCTATCCCAGATTCCTGATTTAATGACTCATAGGGACAGCTATTCCCACAGCTCTCACCACAGAAGCTTATTTGGTTCCCACGGGGTAGGAATAAAAACATTAGCAATATTCTAGATAATTTTTATGCTTCCAATTGGTATTTCAGTCCCTTTGTGTTCTTGCTCAAGCTTTTTTCCTCATCTTCTAAGTCTGACAAAGTAAGAAAACTCATGACTCTGTAGAACCTTTTGGTCTTTTGCTACAGGCCAAACTAATGGTTTAACATGAAAATGGAATGGATTTCCCATCAGAGTTCCCAGAGTAGGCCACTACTGTGTTTTTGTAACCTAACACAATGAAAGGCGTTGTCACTAGATGATTCAGCTAGTTAGAATCGCAACTCCCTTTCTGGGGAGGAAATTTGAGGCATGGTATTTATATTAGAGGTGAGTGTAATGCTTACATGGACACTAATACTTTAGTTCTCCTTCATCAATAGCCAGGCAAAGACTATGAACAGGGAAGTAGAAGGAAGGTCAACCAGCCCCCTTGGCCAGAAGCAAACCCTGTAGGCAACTCAAACCTATACTATTTCCTTGGTCTCTGTCTCTCTGTCTCTCTCACACACAGGGTCTCAGTTGCTCCACTGCTGTAGTTCCTTTCTCAGTAAAATTCCCTGAGGCAAAATGAACAGTAATCCGAGTTTTCAGCTCATTCAGTATCAGTGGGAAAGGTGCCATGCTGGACTTTGACAGCCACAAAAACCAGTTTGACTGAGAGTGGCAAGTCCACGAGGTCTAGGTGGAGTATTAACTCACCAACTTGGAACGGTTACTCGGAGAACGCTCACACTGCCTCTTACTTATGCTTCAGTCTGAGTCTCTAAGAGTGTTGAAGTCATAGGAACGACTAAACAAATGTACAGCAGGAAGATTTTTTTTATTCAGAACTCAACCACACACACACACATAAAAGCTCTTCTGTCACCAGGGATTCCTGGAAAGTGATATCGAAAATTCCACTCTGCATCAACTGCCTTCACTTCTCATTTTTGTGTGATCTTCGACTCCCAGCATCAGAAGCTCCATGGAATTGAATATGAATTGGCATGAGACCCCAAACTTTCTGAAAAAAAGCAACCATATTTTTTATATAAGGTCCAAGGCCAGGTGGGAGAAATCCTTTTACACATTGGACTGCAGTAAAGGAAACGAAAATAAGCTTTAGTATTTCTTTTCTATGCTAAATGCAGGAAAAATTAATTACTATTTTTTCCTTCTGTGTTCGTATCTCAACTGTTGATAGTACTATTTGCTACATTAAAGCCAAGCTTACTGAATACTGCCATAGCCCTCATACTGTGCCATCACCAGAGTTCTGACAATTTAACTCATATTAACATCTTCTCATTTGAAAAACACCAGGTTAATTCTAAAATCATTTATCCAATTAAAGTAGAACCCAAATGATTAATGTCTTCGATTTTTGTTATTTGGAAATGTCAAATAAAAAGTCCTTTAGTGGGGCACCTGGGTGGCTCAGTTGGTTAAGCGACTGCCTTAGGCTCAGGTCATGATCCCAGAGACCCGGGATGGAGCCCCACATAGGTCTCCCTGCTCGGCGGGAAGCCTGCTTCTCCCTCTTTCACTCCCTCTGCTTGTGTTCCCTCTCTAGCTGTGTTTCTCTCTGTCAAATAAATAAATAAATAAAATCTAAAAAAAAAAAAATCCTTTAGGGATGCCTAGGTGGCTCAGTCAGTTAAGTGTCTGACTCTTGATTTCCACTCATGAGATTGAGCCCTCAATCAGTCTCTACAGTCAGCATGGTGTCTGCTTGATATTCTCTCTTCCTCTCCCTCTGCCTCTTCCCTTGCTTTCTTTCCCTCTCAAATAGATAATTAAATCTCAAAAAATTAAAAAAAGTATTTTAATTTGATTGTTTTACATTGGTGAGTGTTGTGAAGTAGTATAAGTGAGTCAAATGTGTGAAGGAAGAACATGAGTGTCTGAGTCAGAAAGACCTGAGTAGGAATCCAGAGCATGTCACTCACAAACCTTATGAATTTAGCCTGCATACTTAACCCATCTGAGTGTCTGTTTCCTTACCTGGAGACAGCTCCACACAGGACAGCCATAAAGTTCAATTAGGACATGAGAAGGTCTGACACGTGTCTGTTCTGCACACTACTTAATTGTCCTCTCCACCTTCCCCTAAATGTACAGAAACTGGATAACAGTTTTGTCATTCCCCCTAAAGGCATATGGGATCCAGGGAAACAAAAGAATCACGAAGAGAACCACCTGGTTGACTAGGTCCAAAATATATAAGCCAGTGGATGGTTTTAATTTTTCATTTGTTTTTGTTTTCATTTAATCTGTGGCTTTTCTTCTGAACTGAAACGAATCCCTGTAGATCTCAGTGTTCTCCTTGGACCACCTACTTCACTGGATTTCAACTCTGGCTTTGCAACAGAACCACTTAGAGAGTTTTCTTAAAACGTAGATTCCTGTCCCTACCCTCAGAGATTCCTTGTTTCCCTAAGGATGAATCAGTATGTATGGTTTTAGAAACCCACAGGCCACTCTCTATTGAGACTCAGATGATTTTTGAGATGTTCCACCATCTCATCTGCCTGGCTTTATTACAAAACCCAAGGAAAAGATACTCAAACTAGAAAACATTCATTTTTGAGTATTCGTATTCATGTGCTGGCTGTCACTGGTATGTTCTGGTTGCACTCAGCTCACATATCCCTCAGGGAGCAGGCCAGCCCTTCTCAGCAGCCAGACCCACATCTTGAGCTTCAGACCATGGGGCTGGCATCCCAAGAGCTGCCTTGTTTGGACATGGCAATGAGACCTGGGAGACCCCCTGGCCTGATGAGGAGTAAGAGGACTGCTGTGCAATGTTGAACTACAACTAGCAGACAGGGATGGGAGATCAGGGAGAAAGGTCAATGAGGATGAAGGTAAACTCTGGTTTAGTCTTGGGCCAAGAAGCTTATTTTTAACCCAACAATAAATGGAGCTACAATTTAAGGTGAAGAGAAAGCCAGGAGGTTGTAGCCATGATGTTTCAACACTGCTCCTTCTCTTTGCCTTTCTGTTGCTGCAATGGCACACTCTCGTGGTAGTTCCCAATAACGGACAGCTCCCCGCGTCTCTGCCTGGTCCTATGTTGATCTTTCCTTGAGAATGCATGGGTGTGCCTTGGTCCGCGAGGCAATCAACGGGGTCCGCCGAGATACCTGTAACGGATGAGGGGGATGGGACAGGAGGCGCGAGAGAATGACAGCAAGACAGGGATTCTGATCAAGCTGCAAATTTTATTAAAACATGAAGGGGTTATATAGGTAAGGGATAGGGGAAGTGCACCCGATAGGTTGCTTTCAAGCATGCTCTTGCGCATGATTGGCTGGGGCCAGGCATGATAGGTGCGTGATCAGGTTACTGATTGGTATGTTCTTTCATGTGCACTGTAGGGGATTCCTGAGGCTCTGTGGTAGCCGCATCCTGTTATGTAGGTGCAAGGTTCAGGCCTGATTGCATCAGCCTTCTTATGCCTTACCTCAGCCCCCAACATCTCCCCCTTTGTTTTTATATTAAAGAGAGGAGTGGACATTAACCAGCTAGGGGAGGCAGGGGTCCGGCTCCTCCTAGGCCCC
>PITA01023444.1:0-28137 GCA_004023965.1 Spilogale gracilis
TGCCTTAGGTCATAGGAGCCCCAGGACATGTGCACAATGCATGTGGGAGAGAGCAAAATACAGAGGAGCAGGCCTGTAGAAGGAAGCAAGCAGGCAGGACTGTTGCCTCTGAGGACACCAGTGGGTCAGGGACTGCGACCACAGAGTTCCCAATGGCTGTCCCTCATACCTGTGAAGAAGCATTTCCTGGCTGTTGGAATGCTGATAATTAGACACCTTTGTCTGAGCTCTGAAATGAAAACCTGGAATAATGGTGTTCATCTTAATTGTGGTAGTAGTACTGTTGCAATTTGTAAAGTCTTCTTCCCTTTGGGTCTTCAATTTTCTTTTAGTTTTTGTTTGTTTATTTTATTTTATTTTTTTAAAAAATATTTTACTTATTTATTTGACAGAAACACAGCCAGAGAGGGAACACAAGCAGGGGGAGTGAGAGAGGGAGAAGCAGGCCTCCCGCCCAGCAGGGAGCCCGATGTGGGACTCGATCCCGGGTCTCCGGGATCATGACCTGAGCCGAAGGCAGTTGCTCAACCAACTGAGCCACCCAGGGGCCCCTGTTTGTTTATTTTAAATAGCTCAGGCTCATTGTAAAATAAAATAAAACAAGTGGATACACAGCTGAAATATATAAAGAAAAAACACAAACCACTGTCCTCTTTCTCTTTCACTTTGGTCTCTCTATATATATCTTTCTATAGATTTTCCTCCTGCATATGCAAATCTAAATAAGAATTTATATCCGTAAGTTTAAAAATAGAAGCATAAAAAGCATATAGTAGTTGTGTTTCTTTGTGGCAAACTTTCTGTGTCAGAACTGCATGTCTTTATACAAACTTTTCCCTTTTTTCAAGACAATTGGCTTCTTAACTTGATCTTAACCATATGCAAACCTCCTTCCTTCTGTCAAAGATAAAGATGAACAAATTGAGGCCAAAAAGCTCGGAACGATGCTTGGTTTAACCTAAGCATCCTAAACCCCAGGCTATGATTTTTTTTTTCCACACAGTGTATTATCCTTTTATTTTTATCACAGGTCTTGGAGTAAGTGACAAGAAGTGATGTCATCAACATCATTATTATTAATCTGAAAGGTTAGCCTTTTCCCTGGGTCTCCCTGAGACCCTGAGAAGACTCAGCTTCTCCCTGAGCCATGCTTTGTATGTCTTCACCACCAGTCAAGATAGTCTTGGAGGCTATAGAGATCATCCAGGATTGGCAAAGAGTTAGCTTGGAGCACAGGCCCCCGCCTCAATCTTGAAACCTTTTAGCCTTGGGGTAGCAAACTGTGAGAAGGGTTCATAAAGCCTTCACTGGCTTATTTCTTCTCACTGAGAAGAGAGCAGAGTTGGCCATGAAACCGAGTTGGGTTCACATCCCATCCCTGTTGCCGGGATCCTGTGTGACTGTGAGTAACAGCTGAATGTGTCTGAGTCTCTTTTGCATTGTCCATAAACTGGGAATGATCCCTGCACCTTAGGGTATGGGCCAAGCCAGGCATGAGCTGGACCCAGTTCTGGGAACTCCTTTTCCATGGCCAATTCCTATCAGGTAGAGAGGAGCTTGGGGAGTTAGGAAACAGTGTCCAATGGTCCAATGGCTGCTTGCTTTTTTATAGCACCTGACAGTTCTCCAGTTCTCAGTGGACAGTGACTCTGGGAACAATCCAGTTGAACTTGGATACAGCACACGTAGAGATAGCATTGGCCCCCATCATTTAAAGGGTCAGTCCTACAAGACTGCCCCCTCGACTTCAGATGCCAGTCATGTGTCCAGCTTGTCACCTATACTTCTGGATGGACCAGATATAGTTTGGAGGTTTCTATGACCGTCTCCTTGGAATCGATGCATTTGCTAGAGTGGCTCACAAAACTGAGAGAAGTGGTGGCTTCTGTTGACCAATTTATTATAAATGATACAGATGAACAACCAGGTGAAGGGGTACGTAGGATAAAGTATAGGGAAAGAAGCATGACATCCCCACACCTCTATGTGTTCATCAACTGGGAAGTTCTCCCAACTCTATCCCTTTGGGTTTTTACAGAGGCTTTATTTACATAGGCATCATTGATTAAATCATTGGCCATTAGCAGATGATGCCACCTCCAGCTCATATCTTCTTACTGGATCTGAAGTTTCCAGCCCTCTAATCACGTGGTTGGTTCTCCTGGCAACCAGTTCCCCGTCTTTAGGTTCTTTCCAAAAGTCACCTTATTGACATAAGTTCAGGTGTGATTGAAATTTCTTATGAATATCAAAATACCTTTTTAGCTCTTATCACTTAAGGAAATTCCAAGGGTTTTAGAACTCTGTCTAGAAGTAAGGATGAAGATAAAGTATCTTTATTTCTTATTATAAATCACAGTATCACAGACGGGATCTTTTTCTGGTTTTTCATTGGGCTTTAAGAATTTTTCTCACCATCCATAAAGAAAAGTGATTCTAGAAGCCCACTGTCATGGGGATTATGCCTACCTAGGTAATAAAATGACCCTGTTCTTCAACCTGGCTCTGCTCACAGTGTATCCTTAAGCCCCTTAGGCCTTCTAAAAATGACAAGTGTTGAACTTGGCTTTTTTCTGGGACTCCTTTTTTCCCTGCAACAGCTCACAAGTCAAAGCTATACTTGGGTCTCTAGCGGGAAGACCCTGAAGATCAGTTTATATGGCAGTCAATGGAACTTATGCTCCCCCCAGCCCCCATTTCCCCTGGAGAGCTCTTCTTTCATGCACAGTAAAACTCAGGGAGAAGACGGAGTTCTCCATATGGTGGGATTTCAGGCAGAAGCATTGTAACCAACCCCCACAATTTTGTTGTTACCTTGTTTAGATAATGAGGCATTTCAACTGAAACCTTACTTTTCCTTTTTCAATTATAAAGTTATTATATATACACATAAGCATGTTTAGAATGCAGAGAAGAAAGAAGAAAGGAAACTATCACTCAGAGTCATGCCATCTCCCATAACCACCATCAATATATTGGTATTTCCTTTTAGTAATTTTCCTATGTGATATATTTACGAGCTTTATTGTGGAATATCAAATACATGTAGAAAAATGTGTAAAAACATCACATGCAGTTTCATCAGTAGTAAATACGTGATACCCTATCCAATCATAACCCCCAGTCAAGAATGAGAATATTGCCTGCATTCCAGAATCCTTTTCTCAATTCACCCACTGTGACTCTATTTCCCATTTTAGCACTTTCTCCCCCTCAGGAAGTAGCCACAACCGTGACTTTTATGATAACCATGCCCCTTATCTGTTCTCTGGAGTTTCTCCATTTATATGTACATAGACCAAGAATTTTATTTTATTTTTGCTTTTCAGTGGCATTTTCTGTGGCATTCAGCACATTTCATTAATCTAGCTAAAAACCCATCTTCTCTTTTGGTTGAAGCAAAAACTGGTTATCAGCTGGTCCACAGTTTCATTCAAATCTAAGCTATATTCGCAGTGCAACACCTAAGATCTTAATGTGGTTGGACCCTCTGTTAGACTCGAGAGTCATAGGAGTGAATGGTGTCACGGCTAACAAAGAGCTCAGTCTATTTACCCAGCCAGAAATTGATACTTTGGGTCCCACCACGCAGAATCACATGTGGATGCCTCTTTCCAGCAATATACAGAGTAAACTTTCCTTTCCGGATGATTCCCTCTGATGTAGACTCGGGCCTAGGCTGGGCTGCCTCTTCCTGTCCTTTGAGTTTTTGGCGCCCACACAAGCATGATTTTTTTTTTCCCCCCAGCTGGTCCAAACCTTGCAGGCTTTTTCTAAGGCATATTTTTAAATGTTACATCCTGAGTTCATCCTGGGTAAGAGGAAAACCTTTTAGGCAAGGATTGGGGGTAGAGAGAGAAACTGATGTCTCTTGAGCTGCACTGAAATGTAACTTCGGATCTTAAATGGTACTGCCATCCCCATTCTGCACATGTATACTATAACCCAGGGAGGGGAGTGATGTGCCCAGTGCCACTCACACTGGGATTGGCGGCCTTGGGATCAGAACCCCAATCACAAGTGTTCCAGTAACCTTGATGGAAAGGTTGAGAGCCCTGGTGTGGGTCAAACTTCCTGGGGCACAGATCCCCGTGGAGCTAGTTGATGACACTGGGCAATGATGTATTAATGTCTCATGTGCACAGCAGGCACCTCAATGTGGGGTTGCCTGGAGTTAGGTGAGTGGTGTGCACTCAGCCCGGGGTCTGCTGATACTCAGTACGCAGGACAGAGCAGCTAGGAAATAGTAGGACAAGATCCTAGGGAGGCCTTGGGAAAAAAAAAAAAAAAAAGACTTGAAGCACCATTCCCTGGGGGCTGGGTGGTTAGCACTGGCGGTGGCTGGCAGGGATGTGAGAGGCTTAAAGGTGGTCCTTAGTCCTCAGAGTTTCCTCTCACCCACCCCCGTTCCCAAAACACTGGACTCAGGAAACCTCAGGGTCCAGCGTCTATGGCATCTGTCTCCATTCAGGGTGGATTTTTTTTTCTTCTTTCTCTGAAATTGCTCTCTGCAACAACAACAAAAAAAAATAAAATATGCAAACCTCCCAAAATTACACTCAGCATACGCTGAATAAATATATACCCACAGAAGCATATGTTCAATGGCTGCTGCTCTATGCTTTTCAAAGCCAACTAGCTTTTAAAATCATTTCTCACACAGAGCCCGGGTGATGGATGAGAAGGTGCGGTGTGAGGACACAGCCACAAGCTGCAGATAGAGTTTTTAGTTACAATGGATGGGGAAGGGAAGGAGCCAGCGAGACCTAGCAGGCATCGAAAAGACCGTGTCTTCAGCCTGTCCTGATTAAAGCCTTGCTCTGGCCCCTGAGCCAATGGCTCACCACTCGGCACAGCAGTTGGTGAGAAGGCGCATTTTAGGATCTGGGTCCGTGTGTTCAAATCCTGGCTCTGCCACTTACTTTGAAATACTGGGATAGGCTGCTTTAAACCATTTTGTATCTTAGTCTTCTGGTATCAAAAAAATGGGCAAGATAATAGTGCCTACCTTACATGATTGTATGGAGGGGGTATCTCCAAAGGGTTAAGGAAACCAACTCTGGCGCCCGCTTTCCTGGGTCTGCCATTTACTGGCTGTGTGACGTTGGGCAGGCTAATGAGCCTTGCTGTGCCTCAGATTCTCCATCTGGTGAGTGAGCATGGTAATGTAGTATCCATTGCATAGGGTTGCTTTGAGGAAAGGCCCTGTCCTTGTGCATTCAGCGCCAAGAATGGGACGTGGCTCCATAGGAAGTGCTCAGATAATGTTAGAAAGTCATTTTTTTTTTTTGCCAGTGCTGTCTTGCACATCAGTCTGTAGCTTGCATACTGTGTCCAAATTCTTGTGGTTCTTTGCCATTCCCAGAGAGAATAGGACATGAGGCATCTTAACACTAAAATCTAAGCATCTATAATGGTGACTTGAAGCAAGTCCTGTCCCAAGCCTCAGCTGCCCATTGGTGAGGGGTGAAAAGAATAGTGCACCCTATTCTGAGTACTTGGGAAGAAGGAAGGGTGTGCCTGGCATTGGGGGAGTGTGTGGCCCATGTCCACTTCCTTCCCAGCACCCTAGCACCACTAAGTGCCTGACCCAAGGGAAGGTGGTTCGAGTCCCGTCCCAACAGCAGAGGGCTCCTTCACTGCTCCTTCATTGGGGATTGACTTCAGCCAAGACGGCTCAGCTAGGAATGGTGCTGGCTGAGCTGAACCTCAGCTCCGCTCCACAGCTCCTCACTGCATGACCTTAGGGGGGCCCCTCTTCTCTGAACCTCAGGGTCCTCTTCTTCCAACAGCGAGCTGAGTCTGCCTGGCAGTCACACGAGGCCGGAACAATAGAATGTGTGGGGAAACACTTTGGAAACCTTGACATACACAGGAAAGGCAGATGTGATGAGAGCATGATCTGATATCCTTGCTTTGCCACGTACTTGCCCTATGGCCTTGCAACAAGTTACTAAAGCTGTCTCTGCCTCAGTTTCCTCCTCTCAAAAGTGAGAACAGTAGAACCATGCCATCAGGCTCTAGTTAACATTATGAGTCAATGATCTGGTTTTTTTCCCCCTAAAGATTTATTTATTTATTTATTTATTTATTTATTTATTTATTTGAGAGAATATGAGAGGAGCAGAGAGGAAAGGAGAGAGAGAATTTCAAGCAGACTCCCCACTGAGCATGGAGCCTGGCATGGGGCTGAAACCAAGAGTTGGATGCTTAACTGACTGAGCCACCCAGGTGCCCCAACCTTATGAGCTAATCTTCTAAAACATTTAGAATAGTGCCTGGCACATAGTAGACACTACTAAGTATTAGCTGTTATTATTATTAATGAACTGTACAAAGGCTATTTATTATAATCACTAGACAGTTATCAAATAGGCATTCAGCAGGTCTCCTGGAGGGTTTTCTTCAGAAGATATTCTTTGTTCTCCCTTCCCTCAACTCTCTGTGCTTATTTGTACCATATTAAAAAACTCCAGGGACTCTAGGAATATTATTACTTATTCTCCTCCCTGTGTTAAACTAGATGCTTTTTGAAGGCTTGGCTAAGGCTTTGTGAACTTGATGGCCTGGAGGATAGTAGGCTTTGAACAGGCAATGCTGAATGCATCCCTACTCCATGCAGTGTTCTGGGGAGCTGCAGAGACAGAGGTGGAAGGCTCTGCGATTCCAGCCAGCAGGAAAACCAGTCATGGGAGGGAGTTGGAGGAGTGGGCTTCAAACAATCGCCTCAAACCTCTCCCACAAGAGCAGCCCTTCTCCGTGCTTAGGGGCCACTGACTACCTGAATTCAGCACCTGACCTCCCTTGGAATTTCTGTGAGCCTCTTAGAGAGTCATAGGATGCCCCAACTGTCAGGCCCTTGGAAACCAGCTGCCTCCTTGCTCATGGAACAGAGGAGAAGGCTGAGACAAGAGAAGGGAAGAGAATTGCCCCAAGCAGAAACTGTAATCTGAGTCTCCTAACTACCTATGCTCCTCTTATGGGAAGAGCAGGTGGCCATAAATTCAGATTGCTAGCCGTGATTGACGTGTAGGCCAGGAAGCCAGCTGTGCATGCCTTTCAACACTGTCGTCCTTCTTGAGCCTACTACTATTCTGGAATGTAAGCCATCCTGAACCATGACTTACCTCCCTCTAGGGGTTTGCCTAATGCGTCCAGTTGGTCTAGATTCTCCTGGAGGTCAGGGACCACCACCCCTTGTACTACTTTGTGTCTCCATCAGAAAGGAGCTGTGGGTACTGAGAGCATGGGGCTCGAGCCAGACACACCCATGCCTGCACCCTGCCTCTACTCCTAGAAAGCTGAGTGACAGAGGACAAGCACTTCTGGCCTTTTCAAAGCCTGTTCCCTCTTCTGCAATGTTGGGCTAGTAACAGCAAGCTCATAGAATTGTGGGTCTGCAGCAATGCAGACTGAGGAGAACACCCACTGGGATGTCTGGCTCACAGTAGGTGCTCAGAGCACGCAATTTCCTTTCTCATGTCTCTGGGAAGTGTGTTGAACACTGCACAGATGGTGGGCACGT
Source organism: Spilogale gracilis (assembly GCA_004023965.1). NCBI lineage: Eukaryota > Metazoa > Chordata > Mammalia > Carnivora > Mephitidae > Spilogale > Spilogale gracilis. The sequence goes on from PITA01023444.1 coordinate 7,526, forward strand.
GGGGAGAAAGGTCTTTCAGTGTTTCGCGGAACTCAAGACACAACTAAGCAACGTGACCAGACATCTGCATTCCAAAAAATATTTTCCAGGTATCAAATATTAAAGTGCTGAGGATCACAATGACATTTTTTCTAACAGTTGATGTTTTATCATGGACCAGGCATTGCGCTAGGGGTATTTGATGTCTAACTCTTTCCTATCCCCATGGCAATTCTACTGAGAAGGTGTATGTCATTATTCTCAATTTATACTGAGGGGCTCGAGTCTCAAAGGATTAATGAAGTGACTGGTCAGCATTACACGGCTAGTGAGTGGCAAAGCCAAGTGGGATTCTAGCCAGGACTGGCCTGATGCCAGAGGACATGCCAGCGTCTCCATCCCCTGTTCTGGGCCCCGGGACGGTGCTGGCAAGACGAAGCTGTGTGCCTTCCACGCTCTCTCCTCAAATAGCCCACGGACTCCTGGGGAGATTGACTGTGAACCAGAAGCCATGGGCCTGCTAGAGCAGTGTTTGTGCCAGAACAATGCTTAACATAGGAGAGAAGGAGAAATGGCACCGCTGACTCTGGGCATCAGAAGGAAGTAGCGACTTTCACATGAGAGGGTTCTTTGTCCATCATGGCCCTGAGGGTTCCCAGCAAACCAAGGAGGCAGATAGATATTATCAGGTGCATTCTAAAATGGTGAAACAAAGATCAGAAATGTATAGTGACTTGCCAAAAGTCACACAGCCAGGAATTAGCAGTGCCTGGATTAGCCTTTTTTTATTTTATTTTTTGGTCTCTTCAGCATCCTTCTGCTTCTTGAGTTAGGAGGGGATCTGCAGTGGGGAGGATGTTGAAGCTGTCACTTAGAGGACACATAGGAAGAGGAGGGTAGGCCTCGCTGGGGCAAAGCATGGACCAAGGTACTGAGGTCCGACCTGGCAGGTGCTGTTGGGTGTTTGCCTATGTGGCTTCCACGTCCAGGTGGAGGGACATGTGATGTAGGGTCTTGGTTTGGCCAGTGGGCCTGGGAGATATCCTGGGGACTCCTTCTCCATTCGGAGGCCTGAGGCCCCCCAGACTGCCTATAGCCACAGTCCTATATTACCTGCTATTGATCCCTGTAATCTTTTTTTGCATGCCCACCCCTTCCTCGTGTTGGCATCAGATTGAGTGACAGCTAAATTGGCATGAGTTGATTAAAACTCCTCATAATTATGAGCCCTCGACTGGCCTGGTTGTCCAAATCAATGTCTCCAGTAATAGGCAGGATAGCTTGCCTCGTTGACAGATTGAGGCTAATGAGGGAACAGTCTGGGGGGTGGGCAATGGCAGGGTCTTCCCCACACACTGCCTTTCCAGGCTGTACTCCAGAGGCTTCCTGGGACCAGGGCACCCAGGCCCACTCGGCCTTCGTTCAAAGGGATGGTCCCTAATGAAAGACTCCGCAGCCCTTTCTTAGTTCCTATGATCCTCCATAACCTCCCCTGCCAAACAAGTATATCTTAGAGGTGCCCTTGAGTTTTGCTGTGAGGATTTGAGGAGATGGAATAGGGGAAAATGTCTAGCACACATACATCATCATTTCCTTCCCTCTGTTTCTTCTTCCTGAGATGCTGTATCTGATCTGTACATCCAAGACTCTGCTGCCAACAACCCCTGTGTCCCCTCATAATCCACGTCACAACCTTCCTACAAAGGTCTCAGAATTCTTGTGTAGTCCTAACCAGTCTGAACTGCCTGTGACATCATGGACAGGCCACCTTCCTGGGGATCAGAGAGAAAGAAACCCTTTTTTTGCAAAAAGGTTTCCACCAAAGGCTTGCTGTGTGACCTCAGGAAGTCACTTGGCCTCTCTGGGCTTTAGTTTCCTCATCTGTAAAAGGAGCCTGATGATGCCCGTCCTACATAGCATTACTGAAAATACAGCAAAAACTGCCAGTGGCGATATTCTGCTTACTCTCTGCAGGTCTGCAGCCCTCCTCCTTTGCTTCCTGAATGCACTCCCTCTTTGGGGGAAAGTAACAAGAAATCCAAACAGGTATCTGTCGGGTGTGTGCTCTGGTTTAGTTCTCTCGTAAGCCCAGGGAGCTAGGAGTGACTCTACCCAGTGTAGAAATGTAGAAACTGAGGCTCAGAGAAGCAAGGGCACATAGGGAGGATGTGGCAGATTCCACTCACAGTTGTGGGATCCTCTCTGGCTGACAGTGTGCTCCACTCATGAATGATCTCATTGTTTTTGCTTTGTCTCATGTGACCTCTTCAGTGATCTGATGGGGCAGTGTGATTGGTAGGAGGCAGGACTCTTGCTAGGAGGTAGTACTGGTATTAGGCTTCACTGGTGATGAGAGAAATCAGGTACTTGCTGAGCCTTGGGAGGAGGACAAGGCTCTGCCCACAGTTAGGCATGTGTGGAGTCATCCTGGTGATGTCTTAAAACATGCTCAATTCAATTCAAAGGGGATTCTCCACTCACTTCTGAGATAGAGTTCTCCTTCCACAAGTCATCATTGCTTTAACAAAACAAAACAAAACAAAACAAAACAAAAAAAACCAAAAAACAAAAAACAAGCAACAAGCAGCTCAGAGCTAAGAGTATTGCCCACCTTCCACTTGCCCAGTGCCTTCCTTTATAAGATAGCAAACAGATTCAGACAGCGGACCGTGCCCGTTGGAAGCTACCCAGCCAGTTAGAGAACAGAGAGGCAGACCCAAAACTCAGCTCTCCAGAGATCCATTATTATTTACATGCACTTTTTTTTTTTTAATTGAGGGCTTGCTAGGATTTTTGCTACTTGTCTCCCTTAACCCATTCGCCTGCCACAACCACTTTGAGACAGGTTTTCCAGATGGGGAAACTGAGGCTCAGAGAAGCATGACTAGCTCTAGGAGACAAATAAGAAGAGGCTGGGTCCAAGGCTTGAGTACTTTCCATTATCCCACCCTGTATCTCAGGTTGTAGAAAAGAAGGAAAGTTCCACACTGTCTCTCCCAGGGCCCAAGGCAGGGGCCTGGCTCTTCTGTCTGCACTACCCTGGAAATCACCCAGGATTGCTTGCCATATGAGTCACTCAGGCCCCAGGAAGTTACTTGGTCTTGTAAGCTCGTTGTTTTTCCTTCTGCTCAGAACAGCTGGCCCACCTTCTAGACCTGGGGGTGGGGTAGTGGAGCAGTTCATTACAAATTTTGTACTTGAAGCAATTTGCATTCTATAATTAATGAACATTAAAATGCATAATTACAAATGGAAACAAATGGCTTGGTGATGTTGAAAACAGGGCTGGGAAGGAGTGGAAGAAGACTCAGGGGATGGGAAAGGGGGTTGGGAGTAGGAAGGCAGGGCCAGCCTGTTGTAGGAACAGCTGAAACTCCCCTAGATACCCCTCCCCCACTCAAATTCTCAAAACTTTGAGGTTCAGGGATTCAGGCTCAGGGTCTTTCTATGAGTCTTTGCCTGAAGCAGAGCAGAATGGAGGCTGTGAGGCTCAGGAGCTTAGCTGAATTGGTTTCTCATCCACTTACTGAAAATCCTCTGCCAAAGAGCAGGAATGGGGTCCAAGAAATGGGGTCATTAATGGACACAGACCTGCCCCTTTTCTTCTGCCCACTCCCAGCCCCACAGGCTCTGTCTCTTGGGCTTTTTTTTTATGAGACCTAAGAAAGTGCTTATAGATAACTGAATTCACTGACTTCAGTAATCTCTTTAAGGTAGCAAACCAAATCGCTTCACAACCTTCAATGCCTTGAGTTGTAGTTAGAATAAACTTAAGATGCTTCCTATGGCTAAAGTCAGAGGTTAACAACTTTTGTGTATAAAGAACCATGTAGTAAATATTTTCAGCTTTGCAAGTCAAATGCATGTGTTGTTGTTGTTGTTGCTATTGTTTGGTCTCATAGTCTTCCTTTAAAACACACACATACTCACACACATTCACACACATACATGGGGTGCCTGCTCATGATCCTGGAGTCCCTGGATCAAGTCCTGCATCAGGCTTCCTGCTCTGCAGGAGGCCTGCTTCTCCCTCTCTCACCCCCTTGCTTGTGTTCCCTCTCTAGCTGTGTTTCTCTCTGTCAAATAGATAAAATCTTAAAAAAATAAATAAACACACACCTCAGAACTTAAGAAATGTAAACGTTCTTAGTCCTGTGCAAAACAGGCTGTGGGGGGAATGGATGTTTTTTCTCTCTTTTTCCTGCAAAATACAACTAAAAATGCTGGAGATTACATGTAAAACAAGCATAAGTCTGTGAAAGGTGAAGAGAAAAAGGCAGACCAGCTAGGAACTTGGGGGCCCATGGAGATATGGTGGCCAGCAACTCGGGTTTTCTTTTTGCCTTTCATGTTCCAAGCATGGAGCTGAAGGAGGTGCCAAGTCAGAAATGCCAATAGGTAAATACCAAACCAAACCAAACAAAACAAAACCAAGCAAAACAAAAACAATCCCAAACCCAAAGCTTCCTCTCCTCAGCCAAAGTTCCAGGAAAATGGCAGCCTATGAAGACAGAAAATTTTTAGACAATAATGACTCTAGCCAAACATTGTACTCCAACTCCAACCCATCCTAACAAAGGCCAGGTAGGGAACTAGACTTCCATTCTTTCTAGACTGTAATGATACAGTGTGACAATACAGTCTCCCCTTTTCCTTAAATGATGTAAGAGAAGGTCAAGTGTGAAAACTGAGATTTTACTTCCCTTGATAGTAATGAGCTATGCCTCCATTTTCCCCTATTGGAACAGTGGCAGAAGAATCCAGATAAAATAGAAAGTTTAAATAAGATCCAGAATTAAAATATAATAACATAAAACAATGCCCCAGGTCACCCAGGTTTCTATCAAAAATTACTTGTTAATGACAAATATGTTAAAAGAGCCATCATAAAAATGCTTAAACAAACAAGTATAAGCACAAATGAGAAAAACAGAAAGCCTTATCAAAGAAGTAGAAGATGTAAAGGAGAAACAAATGAAAATTATAGAACTGGAATCTACAATAATAAAAAAAATAGTTTTGAAAACTCATTAGTTTGACTCGACTAGCAGAAAGGACAAAGGAAAGCACCAGTGAACTTAAAGATAGAACAATAGAAATTACCCACTCTGAATATCAAGAGACAAGACTGATAAAGAAAATAAACACAGTCTCAAGGACCAGAAAGAGATAAGAAAGAGAGGAAATGAAAAAGTACTCAAAGAAATAATGGCTAAAAAACTTTTCAAATTTGATAAAATACATTCATATTTGAAAAGTGATCTAACTCCATATTAAACACAACGAAACCCATACCAATAATCATAGCCAAATTTCAGTTTTTTAAGGAAAAAATCTTGAAAGTAAGGAGAAAGAAATGACATCTTATTAGTAGGGAAAATACAAATGAATGATGGTGGAATTTTCATGAGAAACCATGGAGGCCAGGAGGAAGTGGCACAGCATTTTTTTAAGTGTCGGATGAAAAACAAAAACAAAAATTGTGAACTCAGAGTCCTGTGCCCAGCAGATATCCTTTTGGAATGAGGGAGAAATTAAGACATTCTCCTATGAAAGAAAACTAAGGGAATTGGTTGCCAGTAGACTTATTCTAAAGACTGGCTAAAGGAAGTTCTTGAAATAGAAAGGGAATTATAGAAGGGATTTTGGAATGGTGAGAAGGAAAAAAGAACACAACACAAATATGGGTAAATGCAATAGACCTTCTTTCTCTTCTTGACTGTCCTACATTATGTTAGACAGTTAAAGTAAAAATGATAGTACTATCTGATGTGGTCCTAAATGTATTTAGAGGACTATTTTAGAAAATTATGTCACACATGGGAGAAGATAAAGGGACATAAAGGGAGGTAAGGTTTCTATACATCGTTTAAATGGGTAAAATGATGGCATAAATAGACTGTGATAAGTTATACATACCAAAAGGAAACACTAAAAACTATACAAGAAGATGTACTTAAAAACATTATAGATAAATCAAAATGGAATTTAAAAATGTTCAAATAGGGTGCCTGGGTGGTTCAGCCATTAAGGGTCTGCCTTTGGCTCAGGTCATGATCCCAGGGTCCTGGGATCAAGCCCCACATTGGGCTCCTTGCTCAGCAGGAAGCCTGCTTTTCCCTCTCCCACTTCCCCTGCTTGTGTTCCCTCTCTCGCTGTCTCTTTCTATCAAATAAATAAATAAAGTATTTTTAAAAATGTTCAAACAACCCATAAGAAGACAAGGAAATGGAAAAAAAAAATGAAGATCAGAAAACAACAACAAAAAACATCTAATTTAAACTCTAAAATACGAGTAATCACATTAAATGTAAATGGTCTAAAAATACAAGTTAGAAGACAGAAATTGGCAGATTTGATTTAAAAATATGACCCAGTAATATGCTCTTTACAAGAAATTCATTTAACATGTAATGATTTAGGCAGGCTGAGAGTAAATAAAAAGACTGTGCAAATCAAACAAAAACAGGAGTAGCTATCTTCCTAACACATAAAGTAAGCCAGAGGGAAATCATGTAACAATGAAAGGGTCATCCACCAAGAAGTCATAGCAGTCTTGAATGTTTATGCATCAAATAACAGAGCTGTAAAATGTGTAGAGGAAAACCCAATAGAACTGGAAAGGAAAAAAGGAAAAATTGAAAAATCCACAATTATAGTTGGATACACCAACTTTCCTCTCTCAACAACTAATATAACAGTTAGAAAATTACTGCTGTTATAGTATAACTCAATGATTTCATCAACTAAAAGGATCTAGTTAACATTTATAGAACACACTGCCCAGCAACAACAGAATACACATTCTTTTCAAGTCCTTATGGAGCACATACCAAGATAGACCATATCCCAGGTCATCGAAAAGTACCTCACTAAATTTAAAAAAAATTGAAATCATACAGAGTATATTCTCTAGCTACAATAGAATCAAACTACAAAGCAATAACAAATAACAAAAAAATATTTAAATACTTGGAATCTCAGACTCCTGGGTGGCTCAGTCGTTAAGCGTTTGGCTTCAAATCAGGTCATGATCCCTGGGTCTTGGGATCAAGTCCCACATTGGGCTCCTTGCTTATCGGGAAGCCTGCTTCTCCCTCTTCTACTGCCTGCTGCTCTGCCTACCTGTGATCTCTCTCTCTCTCTGTGCCAAATCAATAAATAAAATCTAAATAACTAAGTAAATAAAGAATTACTTGGAATCCTCACAACACATTTCTAAATAAACCATGTGTTAAAGAGGAAGTCTCAAGGGAAATAAAAAAATATGCTGAACTGAAAGAAATAAAAATACAGTATATCAGAATTTGTGGGACACAGCTAGCATAGTGATCTATCCTTTCCTTGTAATTTCTCTGTGTCATTAAATTTAATGAGGAGGAAAGTTATAGGCATGAAAGGACATATTAGAAAAATTTCAATTAATAATCTAAGCTTCCATCTTAAAAACCTACAAAAAAACGGAACAAAATAAACCCAAAGCAAGCAGAAAAAAGGAAATCAGTGCACTTAAAACAGAAAGAAAAATAAATACACAAAGTCAATGAAATAAAAAGCTGATACCTTGAAAACATCAAGAAAATTGGGGGTGGAAACTAGCAATACTGATAAAAGGGAGAGAAGATATAAGTTATCAATATTAGAAATGAAACAAGTGTTATGCAATACCAATTTTAATGTTTAAAAAAATAATGAAATACTTAGATGTAAATCTAACAAAGCATGCATGAGATATGTATGCTGAAAACTACAGAATGCCGATGAAAGATATTTTTTTAAGATTTTATTTACTTTATTTGAGAGAGAAAGGGAGCATGAATGGAGAGAGGGGAAGAGGGAGAGAGAGAAGCAGACTCCCCACAGAGCAGAGAGTTCAACATGGGGCTCAATTCCAGGACCCCCAAATCATGACCTGACTGAGCCTCCCTGCCCTCATGAAAGATATTTTTAAAAGATCTAAGTAAATTGAGAGACATACTCTGTTCACAGATTGGAAGACTCAACATGATAAAATCACCATTCCCTTCAGATTGATATAAAGTTTTAACATAATTCTCATCAAAACATCAGCATGATGACTTTATAGATATAGATAAGATTTTCCTGAAATTTGGGTGCCTGGGTGGCTCAGGTGGTTAAGTGACTGCCTTCGGCTCAGATCGTGATCCCAGAGACCCGGGATCGAGCCCCACATCCGGCTCCCTGCTCGGCGGGAAGTCTGTTTCTCCCTCTCTCACTCCCCCTGCTTGTGTTCCCTTTCTGGCTGTGTTTCTCTCTGTCAAATAAATAAAATCTTAAAAAAAAAAAAAAAAAGATTTTCCTGAAATTTATATAGAAGGGCAAAGGAACTAGGAGAAGCAAATTTCTTTTGAAAAAGTAGAATAAAGTGGAAGGAGTCAGTCTGCCCTATTTCTAGATGTATACAGCTATGTTGATCAAGACTATGGTGTTAGTAGGATAGAGCTATAAGATAATCAGAATAAAAAACCTAGAGATGAGGTGCCTGGGTAGCTCGGTGGGTTAAAGCCTCTGCCTTCAGCTCAGGTCATCATCCCACGGTCCTGGGATCAAGGCCCGCGTCGGGCTCTCTGCTTGATAAGGAGCCTGTTTCTTTCTCTCTGCCTGCCACTCTGCCTACTTGTGATCTCTCTCTGTCAAATAAACAAATAAAATCTTTAAAAAAAAGCAGAAATGACCCACACAGATAAGTTCAACTTGTTTTTTATTTGTATGTTTGGTGAGTTTTTTTGTTTTTCTTTTTTTTTTGCTTTTTGTGGTTTTGTTTTTTACAAAAAGGCAAAAGCAGTTTAATAGAGAAAAGAGAGTCTTTTCAACGAAGGGTGTTGGTACAATTGCACATTCACAGGCAAGAAAACAAACTTCAGTGTAAGTCTCACACCTCATGCGAAGATTAACTAAAAATGTATCACAGAATTAATTGTGAAACATAAAACCATAACACTTCTAGAAAAATACACACACACAAGAGAAAATCTTTGAGATTTGGGCTTGGCAAAATGTTCTTAGATTCTAAAAGTATGATCCATAAAAGAGAAAATGGTAACTTGGATTTCATCAAAATTAAAAACATTTGCTCTGTGAAAGCTCATTTGAAGAAGATGAGAAGACAAGTTACTAACTGGGGGAGAAAATACATTTGCAAGCCACATCTCTGACAAAAGTCTAATGTCTAGAATATATAAAGAACTCTAAAGCCTTACAAGTAAAAAACAAAATAAAACCCACCCAAATTATTCAATCAGAAAATGGGCAAGAGACATTAAGAGACATCTCACTGAAAGGATATACATATGGAAATGGAGCACAAAAGATATTCAGCCCCACTAACTACTAGGGAAATTCAAATCAAAACCACAGTGAAGATGTGACTACACACATATCAGAATGTGTGTGTGTGTATACACACACACACACATACAACACACACATCCGTGTATGTGTGTGAGGGTGAATCACTCATACATTACATTAGGGATTTAAAATAGGACAACCACTCCGGAAAACAGTTTGGTAGTTCGTAAAAATGTTAAATATGCAGACTTCATATGACCCCGGAATTATACTTCTTGGCATTTTTTAAAAATATATATTATATTTATTTGAGAGAGAGATGAGTGAGAGCATGAGGGGGGAGAAGCAGACTCCCCATGGAGCTGGGAGCCCAATGCCAGACTCGATCCGGGGACTCCAGGATTATGACCCAAGCTGAAGGCAGTGGCTTAACCAACTGAACCACCAAGACACCCCTTGGCATTTTTTTTTTCTTTTTTGAGGAAGTGAAAATTTATGTTTACGCAAAAATTTGTATACGGATGTTTATAACAGCTGTTTATTATAGCTAGTCCCCATGCTCTTGTCCCAAACTGTCCCCTCCATTGAAAGGAAGGAAACTGAGATCCAGCTGGGTTCAAGGACTTGCCTAACACACAAGTTAGCAGGAGTACCTGGGTAAGAGTTCTGATCTTCCTCTTTCTAGTATGCTGACATGTCTATCTTTTGTTCAGGGATATCTTCTCCTGACCAAGAGGAAGACTTCTCTGACCAAGGCATCCCTACTCCAGTAACTGCTAGTCACTCACACTGCCAGGGTTTTGAGCATCCCATTCAAATTATACTGTGCTTCTTCGTTCTTTTTTTTTTTTTTTAAGATTTTATTTATTTATTTGACAGAGAGAAACACAGCCAGAGAGGGAACACAAGCAGAGGGACTGAGAGAGGGAGAAGCAGGCTTCCTGCCAAGCAGGGAGCCCGATGTGGGGCTTGATCCCAGGTCTTCAGGATCATGACCTGAGCCGAAGGCAGTCGCTTAACCAACTGAGCCACCCAGGCGCCCCTGTGCTTCTTCATTCTATTACTAGTCCTGTGGCTGAAAGATACACAATATCCCTTAGTTCTCAAACTAGGTTCAAAGCTCCTTCAAATTACCCACAACAGCACTGCCACTCACCCAAGTGCTGGGCTGAGCGTTTGATGCATTTATCTCCCTGCATTAGTTACCCGTTGCTGCCTAACAAATCATCCCAGTGAGCAGCAGAAATTGGAAAGATTTTACTATCTCACATCATCTTTGTGGGCTCTTAGCTGGGCAGGTCTGGGCGCTCTGAGGTTGTAGTTGAGGGGTCAGTCCTGAGGTTGAGTCACTGGTAAGAGGTTACGCAGCTTGTGAGCAGTCAAGTTTAGATTCAGACCCAAAGTTAACACACAGAGGCAGTGTGCATCTGTCTGGCACTCAGATGGCTCATTTGAAAAGTAACAAGTGGCTACATTGTTGCAGACACCATGCTAAGTGCACTGCAGCTGGGGACAAGGTAGGAAGGTCCACTGTGTTATAAACTGCACATTGGTGAGGGAGACATGATAAGTGGTCAAGTAATTGAAATCATATGCAAGTAATCTTGAACAATGATACTATTAGATCTTGTCTGCCCTCACCTACCGGAGAGGACTCAGGGCATGGAGGATAATCATGTGGGGGGATGAAAACCCACTTCATCTGCTTAGAACCTCTCTCCTGTGGTCACAGGCTGAATGCAAGTTTAATTCTACTCTGCCTTTCATTTGCTGTGTTATGTTCACCTCTCTGAACTTCAGTTTCCCACCTGTAAATCATCACCAAGTTTGCCTACAGCTAGAAAACACTTTAATGTAAAGGGTAGTAAGTATGGTGGGTGGAGCCCCAAGTTGGAATGGGGGCCCTGGTTCTGTACTTTCTACTCCATTGTGCTGGGGGATTTGGGGTGAGGGACACCCTCCTCTCTGAGCCTCAATTTTAAAGTAAGGGAGTTAAATCAGCTCTAAATCCCCTTTGCTTCAATATCTTGAGATGGGAAATCTATCAGTCAGTTAGTGTCAGGAGTGGAGTGAGTTGCCTAGGAGTTAGCTAAGAGCTACAGACGCAGAAAGCCTGAAATTTCCATCCCCGTCACTGCACCTCAGTGTCCTGATCTGTAAAATGGGACTCATGATACTACCCACCTGGCTTAGTTTCCTGTGGGCACTGTACCAAATCACCACATACTATGTGGCCAACGACAATAGAAATATATTCTCTCTCACTTCCGGAGGACGAAGGTCCGAAGTCATGGTGATCTCAGGGTCGAGCTCCCTCCCAGGGTCTCGCTTGCTTCCTTCTGGCTTCTGGAAGTTGCAGGATTGACTGACTCATGGTGCTATGGCTGAAATCTCTGGTCTGCCTTTACAAGGCCTTCTCATCTGTCGGTGCCCTCTCTGTGCCTCTATCTTATGAGGACATCGTGACCACATTCAGATCTACCTTGATAATCCAGCTAGTCTGCATAAGGCAAGGACTTTAATTTCATTACTTCTGTCAAAACTTGACCATCAAAGGTGACATTCACAGGTTTCAGGGCTTAGGACAGAAACATACTTTGGGGAGCCATACTACCTCATAGGTTTGCTGTAAGGACTAACTACATCAAAAACAGGCTAAGTCTTTAGATCTTGTCTGGATTATAGCACATACATTTTTAAAGAATAAAAGTAGCAGGGAATCCGCGGGGGATGGGAAGGACTAGGAGTGAATTCTGTGTCCCTATCCCTCCTGTCACCTGGTGAGAAGGTCAGCCATTTTTTTCCAGCGCTCATCCCCAAGTCTCTGCAGACAGATAGACCCAGCCCTGAGTACCCATAAGTGACTCCCAAGTGACCCCGTGGCCAGGTGCCCTCCTGTCTGACTGTGAGTGTTCTGAGACAAGCAGGAGTTTCCTCTGAGCTTGTATTAATATTTACAGCACTTCACTCACATGGAAAATTGATTTTTCTTCTTATGCACAAAATGTAGCCAGTTTTATAACCTTTCTGCAGCTTGACAAAGGCCATTTATAACCCACTTTCTCCGTTACCCTCCCTGGCACCAGTCTCAAATGTCTCGAAGAACTCTCATGCATTTGTAATTATGAATTCTTCTTAGGCAAAATTTAATTTTCAGGAGGGTTGACCTTTTGTTGTTGTTGTTGTTGTTGTTATAGTGGTCTTTGTAAATTGATTTTTGTGTGTATGTTTATTATTGATGTTGTTCAGGATGGTGGCTTGAGTAAGGGACTAGGGAGGAGCAGGGAGGGCGTGTACCATGGGGCCATTTTAATCAGTGATGTCCAGTGATGGATGAGGGGGGCTGAGCTCTGGGTGTTCATCTCTGTGGACAGGAAATGCCAGCGGGGTGATTGAAATTAAAACCGCATACCTTGTTTTCAGTCCCAGACGCAGGAGGGTTGGTCTGCCAGACCAGAAAAGAAGAGCTCAGCTCAAAAGATGACGGAAAAGAAATAGCCAGTTGTCCCTACAGGATAAGATCTTCCATTTATGGAGCACTTAGCAGATGCCAGGCACATGGATAAGAGCATCTACCTGAGTTCACGCAAGATTAGAGTCACTGAGGATTTTTAGGGACCAGAGGGCTGCTGGTTTAGTGACCTGGAAAGAGGTGCCCATGGCCGGGTGGAGGATCTGCAGCATGCATGGAGGACCTTGCCTATCAGTTTAAGGGAGATTCAAGGTGTTGTTGTTGTTGTTGTTGATGGAAAATGCATTCATTTATCTAAGCTGGGGAGGGATGATTTAGAAATGGCATTCTTTTGACCAGCAGGAGGATGGTGTAGAGGAGACCAGGCCGGAGTTTGGGTTCTTGCTGTGGGCATGCGGGAGTCCCATTCAAGACCCCAGAGACAGGGATGGAGATGAAGAGACAAATTCAAGACAGGAAGGAAGAGAACTCATGTGTAAGAGTACCAAATTGTGTCCAGAATTCTGAATTAAGGTGCACACTCCCAGGTTCCAACTTAAGCTTGACGAGAAATCCATAGCGGTAGGTCCCATGCCCATTTAACAGATGAGAGACTGAGGCTCAGAGATGGTGAATAACTTGCCCAGGATCACAGAGGGCGAAGAGGAAGAGTTGGAATGCAAATTTGTATCAGTAGGAACTTTTTAAAATAGATGTGGCTGCTGACCAGGGTGATTTTATCAGTGGCAAACCCTATTGGACTGTAAGAAAGACAATGATGACGATGGTCCTAGCGTTGTCAAGAGGAATAGCCGCCGGCACTTGCTGTGCGGTCGCCCTGTGAGCCGGATCGTTCCGAGCACTTTGCTGATGGTGCCACCTTGAAATTCCCACACGTTTACCTGGGGATACTGACAAAAGTCCCATTTCGTGGGCAGGCACACTAAGGGTCAGAGAGGCTATACAGCTATAAATGGGCCAAACAAGGCTCCGAAACTGTCTCCGTGGTCCCTGCTGCATGCCCCTTTGCAGAAGGTGGGAGGACAGGGCTTGAGGGAACCCACCGCTTCCTCAGCCATGACCGCCCTGTTGCGCTCTCTCTCCCGAGCAGTGTCCTGAGGAGCTGAGGCCCATGAAGGACGGCTCCGGATGCTACGACCACTCCAAAGGCATTGACTGCTCAGATGGCTTCAACGGTGGCTGTGAGCAGCTATGCCTGCAGCAGACGCTCCCCTTACCCTATGACGCCACCTCCAGCACCATCTTCATGTTCTGCGGGTGAGTCTTGGTCCCCGAGGCCCAGCCACTCCCTCCACAGCAGCAGGAGATGTAGGGAAAAGGTCAGGAGCTACAGTCAGGCCAAGCCGGCCCTGACCTTCAACAAAATGCCTCTTTGTGGCTGCCCTTTCAACCCAAGAAAAAAGGCAACAGTATAACCTTCTATGGGGTATTGGGAAGAAGAAAGGAAGAAGTAAAATAAATAATTGATTAATAGTTATAATAAAAGGGATCCATGCTCAGGCTGTGTCCCAGAGTCAGGCTGAAGCCCCCTGCCCCTTCTGCATCTCCCTTACAGCCCCAGCCAGTGTAGTTTGGAGACCAGAGCAGACAACTTGAAGGTGTCATTGAGAAATGAGCAGGTATGCACTTAAGGACACAGGCTTAAGGCCAGGATTTCAACCCTGTTTCTGTAGGAATTTAGCAGTGCCCATTCAGGGAAGGCCTTTCTATGCCCTAATGCCCTATCTGTAATGAGAACCAAGTGGGGGCAGGGAGGCGGGAAGAAGGCCATACAGGACAATGCCAAGAAGTCAGTGGCATTTTAAAATTTTTCTGAGACTAAAAGAAGGGGCACATTGAGACCAGCTTGCTGAGTGGCCCAGGATAAAGTCACTTTTACTCTCTGAATGAGGTCTGATCACCTGTAAAATGAGAGCTGTGGACAAGGATGGTGACAAATTCTTCCAGTTTACCTGGTTTTCTGTGCAGAAGACCGCAGTTGGAGTTAACCTCTGCTCTTCTGTCCCAAATGGCATCCCGTGGAGGACCTGGTCCTCAACAGTTACTCAAGGGAAAGAGTGCACTTTTTCCTTTTCTGCTTTGCTCTCCTTCTGGTTACATCTTCGTCTTTTAAAATTGTGCTCATCCTCTGACATTCTGGAACTCAGACAAATGATCCTGTGCTCATGCAAGAATGTTGGTCATTGAAGTATGCTCCATGCTTTATGGAGATAGAAACACGGAATGAGATTTAACAAGAACCTTTTCAGGCCTATATCTTATGCAGGGGAGGAGAGCGTGCATGAGTTTAATCCCAGTTTAACAGAAAATGAATTTTACCTGCACAGTTCTAGTGCGGGGCTCTGCTCTTCCTTCTGGGACATATTTCAGGGTCTCCCCCTCTGCCCCAGTTATACTGGGGCTGCAGGTGCCTTCGAGCAGATGCTGGAGCAGCTTGCTGGAGGCCCTAGATATGTATCAGTAAAATAAATAAGAAATAAATTAGTGTATGCAGACCTGAATTTATAGCTGTCTCTCCTCGGCTTAAGTGACTGCAGGGCAGTGTTGAGTAAATTATGCATGGGCTTAAATCTGAGGCTGGAATACAGAATCAGCTGTGTTCTTATCATTATTTTTTCTCCCTGTGTACTTGGTGTGTGTGGGGGGGGCGGTCCTTCTGTTGCAAACAACAACAGTAACAGCAGCAGGGACAGCAGTAATGGACTTGGACCCAGAAACTGGCAGCACCTTCCTCTGTCTGCAGCACCTGGAACGGTCAGGGGGAACCAACAGACGTTGGTTCTCATCCGAGCACTACAAATAACTTCTTGGACCTTGGGCAAGCCTCTGAGGACCCCTGCTCTTCAGTTTCCTTGTCTCTAAACTTTTAATAATATTTACCTCCATATAAAGATGGTTGGGAAGAATGCAATATATTTACCATTTATTACTCCATTAAGTTTAAGTCATGAGACCTTACATTCCCACTGCCTTCTTGCTGTGTGACCTTGAGCAAGTCACTAAGTATCTCTGTTCCTCCCTTTCCTCATGTGTAAATGGAGATGGTAATAGTTACCTCTTTATGGAATTGCTGTGAGCACTAAAATGCATTACATCACAACTTATATGAATATTTATGAAGTGCTTCTGAACAGCACTTTTTGAAGTATAGTTGAGATACAATGTAATACTAGTTTGAGATGTACAACACGGGGGATTTGACATTTATATACATTATGAAATGCTCACCACCATAGGTATAGTCACCATCTGTCACCATACAAAATTATGCCACTGTTATTGACTATATTCACTCTGGCATGCTTTGCAACCCCATGACTTATTTACAACTGGAAGTTCCTTTCCCTGGATCCCCTTCTCCTATTTCACCTGGCCCTCCACCTCCCCTCCCCTCTGGCAGTCACCAGAATAACCAAAATACAGTTATTCTCTGTATTTATGCCTCCTGTTTCTGTTTCATTTTGTTTTGATTTTTAGATTCCACAGATAAGGGAAATCATTTGGTATTTTTCTTTCCCTGACTTCTTTCACCAAACATAAGGCACTCTAGATCCATCCATGTTGCAAATGGCAAGATTTCAGGTTTTTTGACGTACATATAACACATCTTCTGTACCCATTCATCTATGGATCCTTGCTTGGGCTATTTCTGTATCTTGGCTATTGTAAATAATGTCGTAACAAACATCAGGGTGCATGTATCTTTTCAAATTGCTGTTTTCATTTTCTTTGGGTAAGCATCCAGAAGTACAACTGCTGGATCTTAGGGTGCTTCTATTCTTAATTTATTTTGAGGACCCTCCATACCATTTTCCACCATGGCTGCACCAATTTACATTCCCATGGAGGAAGCACTGAGGCTTCCTTTCCTCTCCTTCCTTGCCAACAGTTGTTCTTTCCTTTCTTTTTGCTACCAGCCATTCTCACAGGTTTGAGGGCATATCTCCCTGTGGTTTCGATTTGTATTTTTCCGATATTTAGCAGTGTTGAACATCTTTTCATGCATCTGCTGGCCCCTGGTATGTCTTCTTAGGGAATATGTCTATTCAGGTCCTCTGGCCATTATTTTTTATTTGGATCGTTTGTTGGGTATTTTGGACGTTGATATATCCAATAAGGGGTTAATATCCAAAATATATGAATAATTCTGGAAAGGTGTAAATAAGATGGAAGGGGTGGGAGTTTGCTGTAAGCTGTTGAGGCCCATGCAGATGCTGATAAACAGGACAGAAAAGAAAATAAAATCCAGGTCTCCTAAAACCAACTGCACTGTCAACCTGTTTTGGAAATTGCCTATTAAGGATGCAAATGAGAAGTTACCCACACTTGTTAGGAGCACTATAAACAAAACAATGAAAGCCATTAACAGGTACTTGTGAGAAAGTTGGTGGAGAGAAGTGGCAAGCCTTGAATTAAGCAAAGAAAACAAACCTCTGCTCAAACAGACCTTCAGAACTTGTTCCTCGTTCTCTAACCTCTGGATTTCCTGGGTAGGGGCAGGTGGAATAAACCTCTCTGCAGCCAGGACAGTCCCAGCAGCTAACTCTTAAGAAGTGCCTCTTATGGGCCATGACTGTGTAAAGTGCTTTGATTACAATAGGCTATTTAATTCTTGTAATGACTCTACAAGGGAAGCACTGTGATGATCCTCAGTTACCTTCAATAAAACTGGGCACAGAGTGGCTCTGTGACTTGCCTAAGGTCGCACAGCTGGCAAATGGAGGCTTTAGGCTTGCCACCCAGGCTGTGTGGCTTTAGTTTGTGTCACTCCTGGTGCTATGTGGTCTTAAGCAAGTCACTAAGCTTCTCTGAGCCTTCCCTTTCGAGTGGAATCAGATGGGATTGTGAGGATAGACGAAATTATGCATGCATAGGGGCTAGCATAGGTAAGTAGGAAATCGGATTTCCAATTAGTCAAAGAGGTAGAAAGCCATCTAATTTCATCATTCAGTGACTGAACTGGTGGTCTTGCTTACCATCTCTAGCACCTGGAACAGTGCCTGGCAGACAGTAGGTGCTCATGCTGTTCCTCAGTTAACACGACTAAAGAATTTGTTCCTGGTCCAGTCTTTCCAGCTGCAATTCCATCTGCCTCCCTTTTCCTGAATTGGGGCCCGTGCTTCAGCTTCTGGAATTTTGATAGTGTTGTTCCTTCTGCCTCTCCTCTCCTCTCCTATACCATCAATCTCTGCATCCCTGCCTGTGGCCATTCAGCTTAGACAGCTCTGTTTCATCCTCCAGACTCAGTGTAGATAGAACCTTCTCCAACAAGTCTTCTCTGTGCACCATGGGGGGCAGGAGTGAGGCATTCAGCTGGATAATAGAATACTTCACCCTTTAAAGAGGATATGACTTAAATATTGGCTCGGTATTTAGCAAGGAGTGCTAGGGAATGCAAAGGATGGTCTTGTTTCTTTTCTTGTTTTATTTTAGTTTGTATTTTTCCTTTCTACCCTCAAGACCCTCTTCCAAGGGAGAGGCCTATTTGCATGTAGCCTTGCATTCCAGTTTATCCCAGTGAAACCTGTACACATTTTGCAGACTGGGCTTGGAGCTAGCTACCCTGATCGTTAGCCCCTGGTCAGGGCAAGGTCTGTCTGCACAACTGAGTTAAAGTACCTTTCTCTAGGGTCACACAGCTAGCCCGCCCTGCTGCCCTGAGCTTCTCTCTGTGGTCACCCCACTGCTCTTTTGGATTACCTGCTTTCCTGTGTGGTCCTCATCACACTGTGAGAGCTTCATGGTCCAGGACTAGGTCATAATCACCTGTGAATCCCCTTTGTCACTCCCCACTATTTGGCCCCAGAACTTCTTCAAAACTATATTTGTTGAATTAAGGAATTCATCTACCTGGAATTTCTTGTGCCTACTCTGTGCCTGGTCTTTTGTGGGATGCTGAGGATGCAAAGAGCATTAAGTATAACTCCTTGCCCACCCAGGATGAAAGGGGCACCGAGGACTGGCAGCTGAGCCTCACATGGTCCCAAATGATGTTGTTAAAGCACAGGTACCAGTGTGGTAGAGAGAGGCCGGTGAATTTGAGAGAAGTGGAGAAGGCCATTGGAAAATAAGCTGAAACATTTAGAATGAATTTTAGAGGTGAGGGAGCAGGACCTCCCTAGAAGACCTTGATAGGTTACCTAGCAACCATGTTTGTACCATTTATATAGTATGATTATAATGTATTCCATATATTCTTCTATGAGAACTTAGCATTACCCACATGAATCCAACCTATTAAAAAAAAAAGCAGATAATGTAAAGATAGGACTGGCCAGAGCCGTTTGTAAGGAGAGAAACAGAAAGGGAGGAAATGGTTTCAGAAGCCTGACATGGGGGCATTACTCAATGTGAGATAAATTTAGCTCTGTGCTTCTTGGCAACTTAAGTAAACAAGAATAAAACAAACAAAACAAAACAGAACAAAACAGAGAGATGTTCCCTCTATGTTTTTCAAAAAATTGTGATCAAGTCCATTAATCTTTTTGAAGTTTCAAGTATTTCTCTGATCATTCAGAATAGGAAACATGGGCCCAGAAGGGTCTCACAGCTACACAGGAGGTGAAATTGGGACAGGAGATATCCCATACTTCTCTCTTCAAATGTGGATATATTTAATGTATTTAAATGTAATTTAATTTAAAATGTAATGAAAATGTATTTAAAAATGTGGGCTCAAAGAGCACGTCTAGCCTCACATAATCCTTACCAGAATATCTTTTTAATGTCATTTTTATGTGATTTTAGGTGGGAGAGGAGATAAATACATGCGTTTCATATTCATGGTGAGCTGGAAGTCACTCACTTTCATGGTCAAGGTTTTGCATGCTCTCTAGTAGTGGAAACCACTGACCTCAGGAAGGGAGATGGGTCTTCATGAGAGAGACCCCCATGACATTGGTTAGAAGGGTTGCATGGTTGAGGATCTTGGTTTCTATGCCACAGAGAGTCATGGTCCTGACAGGCCCAGGATGTCAGGATGAGTTTGTTACAGGTGTCAGATTCGGTGAGCTGGAAGAACACCTGTTGCCCTCTTGCATTAGTGGTAGGATACTCAGATTCATGGCTGTCCTTAGTTCAAGTCTGTGTGGCGTGCAGTCTTTGAGCTCTTCTCACCTGACCTTTTCTCTGTTTCCATTCAGCCCCTCCCCCCCGCCCAGGATTGGATTCTTCTTCCTATTGGAAAAGAAAAAATGTTTCTAGTCTATGTATTTCAATATATAATTTATGGTTCCATAAACCATTAAGGAATAAATGAATAACTAAGCAAGTAAATACATGAATAAATAAATACTCTGCTTTGAGAATACATGTAAATACCATATCTCTAGAAGGTCCTGGTTTCCTCTCTTGAAAGATAAGCAGGTTGGGAATACTCCCTTGCACTGAAGAGGAATGGGTGCTAGATTTGGAATGGGATGCTCCAGGTCAAGGTACTGGTTTTTCCAAAGTGCACGTGTGATCTTGGTCGAAGAATTTTCAAGTGTCAAGCCCCACAGTCCTTGGTGGCGGTATCAGAATGAAACTCCCATCCACGATGTTGAGCTAAGGAATAAATAAAATATACTCTTGGCTAAACACATATAGGTTTTATGGTGCAATCTCTAAAGGCCCATCCAGTTCTAGTATTCTCTATAATGTGATAGGTGTGCTAAGGGTAACACATTCATTGCCTTCAGCTAAAATGCCCAGTTTGTATCTTTGTACTTATTTTATGTTTTTCATTTTGGCATATGTATAAATATAGTTTCATGCAGATCTTGGCTGGTTTCCTGTGAGCCTACACGCTTTAGAATTTCTGTAAGAAATTCTCCCAGACGACAGAATGTTCTAAAGGAACTGTATAATT
>PITA01023445.1:0-28128 GCA_004023965.1 Spilogale gracilis
AAATACAGCTAGAGAGGGAACACAAGCGGGGGGGGGGGGGAGAGAGGGAGAAGTAGGCTTCCTGCAGAGCAAGGAGCCCAATGTGAGGCTCGATCCCAGGTCTCTGGGATCATGACCTGAGCCGAAGGCAGTCGCTTAACCAAATGAGCCACCCAGGCGCCCAGGAAGGAATATTTTATCACTGTTTAGAATCGGCTGTGCATGGTAATAATAAAAAGCAGACTGGTTTTTAGTTGATTTTAATACTGTTCTTAAATTTTCTGTATCCAGTGCATCCCCTGATTCTCTACATCCTTGGTGGACCTCTCCCACAGTCTTGGCATACCACTGCTTCACAATAGGGCTCTCTCTGGATAACTGGACTTTTTGCCTGATGATTGGCTTCCTCCAGAGCTAGCATGCCAAAAGAACAGGCAAGAATTAAAAGCCTTCTTATGACTAGTCTCAGACATCCTGGAGTGTCACATCCACTGTATTCTGTGGGTCAAAAGCAAATCTCATGGCCATCCTAGAATAATGGGGAGAAGCAGACTGAATGAGTGTATATATTGGAAAGCAGACCTCTTTGGGGGCCATCTTTGTTGTTGTTTTTTTTAAAGATTTTTTTTATTTCTTTATTTGAGAGAGAGCGTGCATGCACATACATGCAGGGGTAGAGGCAGAGGGAAAGGGAGGCGCAGACTCCTCTGCTCAGCGGGGAGCCCAATGTGGGACTCGATCCCAGGGCCCTGGGATCATGACCTGAACCGTAGGCAGACACTTAACAATTGAGCCACCCAGGCATCCCAGGGGCCATATCTGGATACAAGCAGCCATATTTTCCATCACCATTTATACTTCAGAACCACATAATTATTTAATCAAACTGGAGTTACTGGATTTCAACCAAAAAACCAACTACAACTTTAAAGGACTCTGCTGAAAGAGATTTTGAATTCAGGATTTTATTGAGCCTTGGAATCCTCCAACAAATTTTCTTTAATTATTTCTTGCTAAGATAATTTTGAGTACATGGTACCAACCTACTGTCATTATCTCTGAGTCGATCCATTTACTTCACCTTAGGCCAAAATTCTTCCAAACGGCTATATTCATAGCTCAGCTCCTCTTCTCACATGTGCTCATTTGAATAACTGGGAACTTTCCAGAACCATATCACTCCGTTAAACCTCAAAATTGCTCACAAAAGTCCTAGGCAAGCTGTGAATACAATCTTTAGGTTTCCTGAACCCATAAATGATGGCCAACCTAAATGTCAATGACATTAAATACATCTTAAAATAGCAATAGTGAACCCTTCTTATGTGCTAGACATTGTTTTCTGTGCTTTGTGTCTATTAAGTCATCTCAAGCTCATGACAAAGCTACGAGGTAGTAACCACTGTCATTCTCATCTACAGATGAGGAAACTGAGGCCCAAAGAGGTTAAGGAATTTGTTTCAGATCCCAGAGTTAAAAAGCAGAAGAACGAACGCACTCTGATTCCAGAATCCAAGTTCTTAATAACCACACTCCACAAAATCACAGAGTAGGTATCACTGGGCAAGAAAGAGCACGCATATGATTATGCACCAAATCCTTAGAAAGTTTCTGTGGTCAAACAGATCAGGACAAGAATGATACCCAAATAGTGGGTGAACAGTAGCACATGGTATTGTAAGTCAGCAAGTTATAAAATGTGTGCTGATTTAGACTATACAGTGTTGTAGGCATCCAGGTAAGTTCAGAGAAGACACTGGACAGAGTACTTTCTCATTCAAACCAATCACAAAATATATGTTTTCTTTTCACACGTGCATTGTCATTCCTGACTTTCGGTCCCTTCTTACTCCATGATTAATACACAGTGATCCACCAAAAACCAGACCCATGGCTTTACATCGCAGCCTGATTTCAGTCGACATCCCTCACAAAGAAGCCTTCACTCTGCACTGCAGGATGTCATGAAACCGTAACAAGGATGAACAACTTTATTTTAATGTTTAACAAGGGTGTAACTTACTGTGTCAGAGAGTGGTTATCTTGAGGAAGGAAAGCTGAGCCCTCCACTGATCCCTTTACTGAAGAAGCGTTGCTTGGCTCGGAGAATAAAGCACTCTCATAGCTGTCAGATTCTAAGCTCCAAATCTGGCTCTGACCTTGGGCTGGTCACCTAATTTGCAGAGAGAACAGAAAAACAAAGATAAAGAACTTACAGGTAAATAACGATGTTGAAAATGCATTGTCTATTCTTCTTTTTTCATGCATTATCCATTATTCTACGGCACTAAAATGCAAATAGACACTGCACTT
The DNA here is from genome assembly GCA_004023965.1 of Spilogale gracilis. Lineage (NCBI taxonomy): Eukaryota > Metazoa > Chordata > Mammalia > Carnivora > Mephitidae > Spilogale > Spilogale gracilis. Next base: position 2,293 of record PITA01023445.1, read on the forward strand.
GGATAAAAGCAATCTTTTGAGAGCACTGATCCACTGAAAATATTTAGGAAACATTTAAACACTATTCTGGCTTCCCAACTGAATGTCCTTTAAATTAGAAGCCACACATATTTTGATCACAAAGGCACAAACTGAAAAAACAGCACTAAGGGGAAAAGAGCTAGATATATAACAGAGAAAAACACAGCTTTGCTGCCTCTGTTGGAAAAATAAAGTCCGAGCATTATGATGAAATTAAATTGATTTATTCTTATCACATCTAATAGGACTACTTGAAGAAAAATCATAATGCGTAAGCAAATAATGATTCCTGCTTCAATGGTAAATAAGTATCTGATACAGTGATATTAAATTGCTTGAGACCAGACTCTGCAGCATAAAAAATTACTGCAGATCTTAAACTTTGAGTGCAGAGCCTTTTTTCAAAGAAATGTCTTCTTTAGGCGGAGATTTAGAAAAGTCAGTTCTATTAATTGAGCCTTCCTTGAAAACGGATTCAGCAAATGCTTCTTACTGTTTTCTAAGCGCCTCATCAGCCTGGACATATAACAGTCAAATTCAAAATTCATCAGCATCTTTGATTTAACAATAGTTATCATAAAAACTGATCTTTTAATATCATATCTTTTGATGACTTTCAGGAAAATCTCCACTTATTGAAGAATATATACTATTTTTCATTAGCATATTAATTTAACAAAAGTTTGTCTCAATTTTTTTAAAGCACCAAAAGTTATCTCACAAAGAAGAAATCAGGATAAAACTGCTGCAAAAACAGATAAAAGATTAGGCTGACCACTTAACCTTTAGAATAATTACGTGATTACTTCATTATAAGAAACATAATTAAATGTTCTTGATGCCATTAATTGTGCCAGCCCCATTAATTAACACTAGATGGTAAAGGAAAAATAACCCATTGATCTTTAAGGTTTATAGAACAAAATCTTTTAATTTCAATTTCCAATAAATAAGAGATACTCCAAGTCACAGAGTTCCATTCCAAAGGTCTTAATGATCTAGTATGAGTTAAAAGTAGAAGTTCCACTTAAATCCAATCACAGAAAAAAAGAAGAAATCATCTTTGGGTTTATTATTATACTTCAATTATCTGGAAGCTGTTAGTTCAGCTCTCATAATTCCAGGAAAGATTCTTATCACCATCTCACAGAAAACTTAAATTACACTCATTTTTTTCTTTTAAAATTTAAATTCAATTAATTAATATATAATATATTATTTGTTTCAGGTTTCAGGTCTGTGATTCATCAGTCTTATATAATACCCAGTGCTCACTACAGTACATGCCCTACCTGATGTCCATCACCCAGTTACCCCATTTTTCCACCCCCAACCCTCCAGCAACCCTCAGTTTCCTTCCTGTGATTAAGAGTCTTTTATAGTTTGTCTCCCATCTGGTTTTGTCTTGTTTCATTTTTTCCTCTTCCCCTATGATCTTCTGTCTTGTTTCTTAAATTCCACATATCAGTAAGATCATATGATAATTGACTTTCTCTGATTGACTTATTTCACTTAGCATAATACCCTCTAGTTCCATCCATGTTGTAGCAAATGGGAATATTTCATATTTTTGATGGCTGCATAATATTCCACTGTGGATATATACCACGTCTTCTTTATCCAACCATCTCTTAATGGACATCTGTACTCTTTCCACAGTTTGTGGACATTGCTGCTATGAACAGTGGGGTACAGGTGCCCCTTCAGATCACTACATTTGTATCTCTGGGGTAAATACCCAGTAGTGCAATTGCTGGGTCATAGGGTAGCTCTATTCTCAGCTTTTTGAGGAACCTCCATACTGCTTTCCAGAGTGACTGCACCAGCTTGCATTCCCACCAACACTGTAGGAGGGATCCCTTTTCTCTGCAACTTTGACAATACCTGTTATTTTGTGGCTGGTTAATTTTAGGCATTCTCACTGGCGTAAGGTGGTATCTCACCGTGGTTTTGATTTGTATTTCCCTGATGCTAAGGGATGTTGAGCACTTTTTCATGTGTCTGTTGGCCATTTGGATGTCTTCTTAAGAGAAATGTCTATTCATGTCCTCTGCCCATTTCTTGATTGGATTATTTGTTCTTTGGGTGTTGAGTTTGATATGTTCTTTACAGATTTTGGATACTAGCCCTTTATCTGATAGGTCATTTGCAAATATCTTCTTCCATTCTGTCGGTTATCTTTTGGCTTTGTTGACTGTTTCTTCTGTTGTGCAAAAGCTTTTGATCTTGACAAGTCTCAACAGTTGTCTTTGTCCTTGCTTCCCTTGCCATTAGTGATGTTTCTAGGAAGAAGTTGCTGTGGCTGAGGGCGAAGAGGTTGCTGCCTGTGTCCTCCTCAAGGATTCTGATGGATTCCTGTCTCACATTGAGGTTTTTCATCCATTTTGAGTCTATTTTTGTGTGTGGTGTAGGGAAATGGTCATTTCATTCTTCTGCATGTGGCTGTCCAATTTTCCCAACATCATTTGCTGAAGAGACTGCCTTTTTCCATTGGATATTCTTTCCTGTTAAATTATGTTCTGATTCAGGCTTAGAATTATTCCATTCAGACCTTTAAAGACTTCACTTTAGACTTGTCTTTGTGGCCTTTGGCCAGGGATCCAGCATCCCATTGTTTTTCAAGTACTACAGGTCTGGATACACACTGGGGTCTACTAGATGGCACTCCAGAGACACCACACTTGACCTCTGCTCCTAGATTCACAAGTGATTCCTTCTGTGATCCTAGACATCCTTTAAAGATGTGGCATGACTCCATCTGTAAATTAAGAATAAACTCATCCATTTTCTTACCCAGAATTATGGTAAAATACAAATTATAATTTCTTCTAATTTCTGATTCTTTGTAGAGGAAATAAAGTTCTCTGGGAAAATTACAGCAGTGATTTGCACAGTCTTTAAAATACTACAAATAATGGCCCCAGCAATCTCTTTTAGGTACACTCAAAATGCTATAAGAATTTATAATAGCCCTAAACTGGAACCAATACAAATGTCTGCCAACAGGAAACGGATAAACAGACTGTGGCCTAGCTATACAATGGAATATTACTCAACCATAAAAAGAATCAACTACCCATAAAACAACATGGACAAATCTCAAAGACATTAAGCTGAATAAAAAAAGCCAGACTCAAAGAGTACATATTATGCAGTTCCATTTATATGAAAGCCAAGTGCAGATAATACTAATAGAAACAGAAATGAGATAGTGGTGAGACACCTGGGGGACTCAGTCAGGTAAGCAATGGACTCTCAGTTTCAGTTCAGGTCATGATCTCAAGGTTGTATCGAGCCCCACCTCAGGCTCTGTGCTCAGTGCCGCGTCACTTGAGGTTCCCTCTCCCTCTGCCCCTCTACCCACTTCCCACAGACCCCACTCATCTGCATGCCCATACACTCTCTTTCTTTCTCCCTCTCTCCTCTAAAATAAATAATAAATAAATAAATAAATAAATAAATAAATAAAATCTAAAAAAAAAAAAAGAAAGAAAGACAGAAGAAAAGAAAAAAGATAATGGTTGCAGAAGTGAATAGGACAACTGACCAGAAAAGAGCACAGGAAAATGAGGAGGGATGGTCTATGTCTTGTTTGGGGTGATGGCTACACAGGTGTATACAATTATCAAAACTCACCAATGGGAGCACTTAAAATGTGTGCATTTTATTCTATGTTACTTATATATCAATAAAATAATCTTGTCAAAACAACTCCTATAGGAGTTGCAATTTCCTGAGGACTCTTCCCTAGACCATAAGAATTGATTTAGAGTTAATAACAGTATTTACCTCTGGGGAAAAGAAATGGGGATCAGGATTAGAGTTATTGGTCAAAACAGACTCTAGCTTTGCCTGTAATATTTTTCATCAGTTTAGCACCTTGCTCTTTTCACTTAATATATCCAGGAGATCAATTCACATCAGTATATAGAGCTGCCTCATTGCTTTCAAAGGTTATACAGTTGTGTCAGCCAGGGTTCAATCAGGGAAGCAAAACCATTTAGAGTTATGGTTTTAGGGATATATTATAGGAATTAGACTCTATATAAGTGCTGGGTAGCTGGGGAAGTAAAGATCCAAAAGAGGGAGGCGACATTTCAGAGGAGTCACCAACCAGTCAATCTAAGAAGCCAGGCACATTTTGCTGCCAAAACAGGACCACAAAGGAAAATGGGGGGAAAGTCTATCGGCAGCTCTTCCTTCTGCAAGTCTGCGGCAAAGCATCGGTCAGGAAGACGTGAAACAAAGAAAAGGACATAGAGCAAAGTTGGACATGGAGCAAAAATGAGCAAGGGCTTGCTAAAAACTGTTTGCCACTACATCTTATGCCCACGACCCTAAGAGAGTCACGATGCTGATCACTTCCATCTTACAAGGCTTCCACCAAATCTTCTTTTGGCCAATTCTAACTCAGATATCCTCCAAAGAAGGTATTCTGTGAAATGTTCTAGTTTGCCCAGTTAGCTCGGTACAGACAACCACAATATATATTTCTTTGTATGACTTATCCTAATTTAATCAGCCATTTACTGAAAACATTTGGGTGGGAATTGGTCTTTGCTATTACAAACAATTCTGCATGAATATCCTGGTCAGTTGCCATGCACACATGCAGGAATGCACCCAGGCAAGGACTGGAGCAGATCGATCCAAGTGTCCATTCCTGGTCATATGGCCCTGGGAGCGGGGCTCCAAACTTGGACCCAGCCTAGTGAGGTCCTTGCTGTTGGAGTCAGAGAGTAGGTATAGGGCTTACGGCTCCACCAAAACTGCCTTGTCCAGATGAGAGAAAACAATCCCGAAAATGAAGGTGGACACTTCTTGTACACCAGGGTTTCTCAGCCTTGGCACTATTGACATTTGTGGTTGGATAATTCTTTGTTTCCACACAAAAGTATCTTCTGGGGAATGAAATCAATCCCTATTGAGAACCCCTAGGGAAACAAGTTCCCACCATAAAATGTTTTTGTTGGGAAAGATTATTTAGCAGGAAATGGAAAGGAAAATTTAGAAGTAGAGCTTTATCACTCTCCATAATAAGGGAAGAATGATCTGGTATTTGAGAATGACAGCCTGGGTATAAAGGGGGCAAGGATATTGGACAGAGAAAAAAAGTTACTGAGGGGCAGAGTCTGAGAGAAAAAAGTTCCCAAGACAGGAAAGTATGTACTATCAAGGGATGGAAGGGCGCCTGGGTGGCCCAGTTGGCTGGGTGCCTGCCTTCAGCTCAGGTCACAATCCCAGGTCCTGGGATCGAGCCCCACATCAGGCTCCCTGCTCAGCAGGGACTCTGCTTCTTACTCTCCTCTGCCTCTCAATCTTGCTTGTGCTCTTACTCTCAAATAAATAAAACCTTGAAAGAGAGAGAGAGAGAGAGAGAGAGAGAGAGAGAGAGAAAGAAGGAGTATGCCCAAGGAGGAGCGTACTTTGAAAATGTTTACATTTTAATTTTCCCTTGGGCTCTGAGAACAATCATTATAAATATTATAACTCATTTTTTTAAATTCATAATCCTCTCTTTTACCCCTAGATCTTTGGGAAAAGTTCTCTACACACAGCTGTCTTATTTATATCAGTGGTACTCTGGGGAAAAGAAGAAAGAGGGTGGTGTCCAGAGATGAAGAGAGAGGATAACAAATATCTAGACATGCTGCTGCCAGGCAGTAGGATTCAGATTCCGCACAAACACCTCCAGGAAATCACAGAAATGTTGCAGACAAGACACACTGGACTTCCATGTCCCATGGAATGGGGTGTTGAGCCATTGCAAGTGGATGTTAAATGTTGGCCACAGGAGGTGGGTGAACTTGGAAAAATGTTAGATGTATTTCATCATATGCATAAAAAGAGATCTGGAAAGGTATACAGAGTTAAATGCATAGAGCCTGGAGTCAGACTATGTTTGAATCACAACTCTGTCACATAGAACTGTGTATCTTGTGCAACTTATGAGAGCCTCTGAGACTCCATATCCTCCCCTATCAATAAAGAAACAGTATCTACCCTTGCAGGGTTGTTAGGAGGATTCAATGAGGTACAGCTATAAAGTGTTTAGAGAAGTGCTTAGCAGAAAGTAATTGCCCTACAAGAGCTTATGGCATAAAATAAATCCATATACATCAAGTTATTAACAATGATTAATTCTAGGGATGAGGATCATGGGTGGATTTGAATTCTCTACATTTAATATTCATTTATGAATGGCTTAAAATTTTCTACAATGATACTGTGTTATTTACAAAACCAGGAAAAACAATAAAAAGATTTCCATTTAGGAAAAATGCAATCCATTATCTTTGTAAGCACTATCTTCACGGTAAGCATCAAGAACCCCTTCTTTTCTACAATAAACGGTCACATAATCAACTTACTGTAAAGTTTTCTGTTAAAATAGAATGCTTGTGTTTTAAAGTTCAAAGCTGGACATGTGTCCAGTTCAAGATCTATCTATCATCCGAAGACAAATAAGACTAATGAGCACATTTGTTTGGATTCTACTTTGGTTTCTAGAGTCTGTTACCTTCGTAGGACTCATTAGTGTTTGCTTGTAAGAGACAATATGCTTGAATCATACAAATCTTGCATTTTTAAATAGAGATCCAGATTCCTTCATTATTGGTAAGTAATTAAAATTGTTACCAGCTATAATATTCTTCCTTAAAATACATTATGGGGTTGACAAACAACTACAAACAGAGGACTCTGCCCTGTTATTCGCATTTGGACACAATAACAAGATGCAAAATGTTCACGTTTGAAGATGTTTACAAATCACTGTGGAGCTCCAAGTACTTCTCTGACTTTTTACACAGGTTAAGCTTGGTTTAAGCTAACATCAAATCCACAGACATCTGTTCTACTTTTGCCCTGTGTAAGGACGACAGATAGAGGTTCCCAGAATTTAAAGACACGCATCCTATTGTTCCTGGCTCCTGGGTGGCTTGCAGTCTCCTTGTGAGGACCACACAGGTTCCTCCGCTTGTGGCGGCAGAGGGGAGTGGGCTTGTGTTAGGAGACTCTCAGGTTTCCTTCTGTGCCCACTGCAAACACCATCAGTCAGCCTTTTCTTTCCCTTTCTTTCTGTAACTCAAGCTAATCAATTACAAAAGCAAAAATAGCCCCACTACCCCGGCAAGTGTGGGACCCAGAAAACACTGTGGCAGCTTTATTCCCTGAGGTGCAGAGAATGAACATCCCTGCAACTTATATGATGGGGACTATGGAACATCTAGACTAGAATTCCCAACTTTGGATTTACGACTAGTAGGGGGCACAAGGAGTATTAAACAAAGTGAGGATAAGATGCTACCCCAATTACACCAACACATTAGGAGCCTTCACCCAGCCTTTTATCTCTATCTTCTGGTAAAGACATCCCTCCCTCATTTTGGTAATTACTACTCTCCTCCCCACTCCAGCCATGTGGTTTACAATGCGAGCCGGTATGTTCTCCTGAGACCCAGCCCTCCCTGTCACTGCTGATTGGTCCAAGGGAGAGCAACCACCTGCCACGGCCCATTGCAGTTCTTCCCCAGTATTTTTTTTTTCTTTTAAATGGATCTGGGGAAAAGAGTCAGTCTGTCTCCTTGTTGGAAAAAAAAAAAGTTGTAAAATGGGAAACTGTTAAATAAGGTGTCAATAACCCTATTAATTGCCAAGTAGGGAAAGCTGGTCGGCAATGGGGGTAAATAAAGCCAGCATCAAGAGAAGTGGAAACCAAAAAAGAGGCCCTTCCTCTGATTTGGTAGCCCAACTCTTCTTCCAATCATAGCAGCTCCCCCAAGATCTTTCCATTAAATCCTCCTTTTTCCTTAATTAGTTGAATTTGGATGTCAGACAGCTGTCTAAAGTGTACTGACTCAAGTACATTTTTCCCAGCACACATAAATTACAGGGTAATCCTTAAATATGGCTTGGGTACAACCAACCTATTTACTGACAGAACAAATTCAGCCTGATAATGACAGTCAATGAGCTTGATGTCACAATGCAGTTCTCAAATTAGCAGAGGTTTCATACCAAGGTGGTGTGATAGATTTTATCACTGCGCTCTTAGATCACTTGGATGGAAAGACTCTGAATCTGACGTTTCCTCTTCTTGTCTTACATCAACATTGCCATGTCCATATTAGGTGACAAGCAGCACCTTTCAGGAACCCTTTGGTGAATGTCATTTTCCCACTGTAAACTGTCTGTATGTAAATGACTTTGGTGAGATTTCAGGGCATCAGAGAACTGAAAGATCTTACTACTTTCATAGAGCATTTGTTGATAGCTATCTTAAGTCTGACAAAAATCTCAGGTAATCAGGTATGTGTACGTAGCCAACGCCAGCTCTTCAGAATGCGTCTAAATTACTACCATCGATACAAAAAGCAGTAACACCATTCTCAGTAGTATTCAATATTATTACAAAATACTATTCAATATGGTTACCATACTCTCACAGCTAGTTTGGAAACTCTAGTGTCCTCTTTCTCAGCCCTTTAGGCTAGAGATGAATATGCTTTCTGATAAAAGGAACAGTAACAATATTAAAACAAAACGATAGCGTAAATGGTAAACTGTGCAACCTCATTTTCTTTGTGAGGTAAGTGATTACAGTATTGCAGATTACCTACAGAGGCAAAATGCTACCAATGGCAATTGTAGTAAATTAACTGGGGTTCACTGGCATAGTTTCAAGAATTTAGAATGACTCATGCAGTGAGTGTTCATGGAATGAAAACCTCCATTCCATCTACTCAGCACACGGCAAGCCAATCCAACTGTTTTTCCCTAAAGCAGCAAATGCAGCAGTCAGGTATTTACACAGCCCATTATTTCCTTCATCCTGGAAGAAGCAGGAGCCCTGACAAGACCTAGAGAAGTCCTGAGATCTTACTTTGACTTTTATGAGATTTCCTAAACCTATGCAACATGTTTGAACATTAGGGTCAACATCGATATATGTAAGCACAGTGAGCGTGTAAGGGATAAACTGTGTATCGTGACCTGAGCCGAAGGCAGAGGCTTAAACCACTGAGCCACCCAGGCGCCCTGCGTGCTAGTAAATAAATATTCATTGGGTAACCACCACGGACTAAGTTCTGCGCTGGACACTCTTAACCTTATAACCTACTTACGTAAACTATATACAGTCTACAACTCTACGACTATAAACAACTACGAAACAGCTACGAAAGGTGCTAGGGGAACATAATTAAAACCAATCTGTGGAGTGTTCATCCAGCTCCACGCGACTCCACGTGTATCCACACTACCAACAATATCTGCACTACCTGCCTCAGAGCTTATTAGAAATACAGAATTTCCGGCCCTGCCCCAGACCTTCGAAATCTGAGCTGCATTTGGATAATATCCCCCATTTGTACGCTAAAGTTTGAGCAGCACTGATTTCACCAACTCCATTGCTTCATAATTGAGGAAAATAAGGCTCAGGGAGGTGAAGTGATGTGTCGTCACCAAACAGCTAGTTAGGGACCCAGCTGGGACTCCCAGGTCTCCTCGCTGGCAGGCCAATGGAACTCAGGGTACTGCAGGATTTCAGACAAGAGGAAGTTAAGTGTGTTTCATTCCCACAAATGACCATTGATTGTTCCCATCATCTCCATTCAAAGCACACACAGAGGGCCTGAGTGAACCCAATCACTCAGCCTCCTCCCGAAGCCCCCTGCAGGCCAGGCTCACAGCAGCCTCCTTCTCCAGCTGGCACTCAAGCCTCAGCCCTCCCTGGAGGGACCTCCCCTTGCACAGGTCCCAGTTCTAACCCTTTCCTCAAGGCCCAGCTGAACAACTAGCTGCTTCATGAAGCCTTTCTCCATGACCCTAATCGCTTTTAGTCTCTCCCTTCCTAATTTAGATTTGCTTCTACATTCTGTAAAGTACATCTTGGTTCCCTATTACAGCCCAACATTACAGCATTTTCTAATTTTCTGCACTACACATATTGGCAAATGCTTTCATAGCAATAATACAGATGCAATCTTTTTCTCTATTGCCCCTTTCAGAAATTGGATCCGTGTTCCTCTCCTAACTAGTTTGTTTTTATTTTATTGTAATAGACTATCATAATACAAGGCACAAAAATAATTTAAACTCTTAATGGGGTTTAAAGGGACTTAGCTTTTTCCCAGCGCAGGGACCCTCACTAAAACATCCCTGCCACACAGTCATTGAGTTTTGCTTATATCCTTTCTGTGTTAGGAATTTTCCACATTTTTAGAAATTTTTTTATTCTGAATATCACCTTCAGCTGTTAGAATATTTGAGGATGAAACCTATTTTCCTCTGCCCTGTATGATGTGTCCTCAGTTCTGCCCCTTCAGGTACTTCAGAACAGGTCAGATACATGTTCCCTAAGAAAGTGCTGCAAGTATACCAATGAACTGGCCAGAAGTGATCTGGTCACACAAGAGAGGCCTAGCAGTTAGAAGCAATACAGATCTTTTTGTTGCAAGCCAGTATCCCACATTTTCTGCTCCTATACTTCTTAATGAATTCATGCTACCAATTAATTTGTATTGAATACCTAATATGTGCCAGTCTCCATGGAGGATGTGCATTTCTGGGAGTTTATGGTACAGAGGAAGATCAGGGGATCAAACACATCTCTGACATAATGCACAACGGAAACAATTTCACAGTGGAAGCCTGAGGCCATTTAATCCCACTTTTCATTTTATCCAGGTCTTCCTAAACCATCAAAGTGTAAACCTCTCTAATCATTGCTTCTCTCCCATCCTATCCTGATTTGGTTCTGTAGTTCTCCCCGGGCAACTGATTTTCTCATGACTGCCCTCCGAGATAACCCTTTCCATGATGCATTCTAGAATTCCTATCCCAAAGTAAATAAATTCCCCTAAACCCTTTTCCCATAACTCTCTCTCTACCTGCATGCTAAAATTGCCAGCGAGGATCCTGCCTCTTCTATTAAAGTGAAGGCTGCTCATTTTCCCACAGCACAGAGTCAGGGAAGGAAGCCTTGCCATCTTGAAGCCTCCTAATGGCAGCCCAGGTTCTTCACTTGTGCATTCATTTTCTCGTTCACTCCGTGAATAGTGAGTGTCTTCTATGTTTCAGAGACACACCGGGGCCTTTTACCCAGTGTACTAAACACTTCCTTTAAGGTTACTAAAATCTAGTTATCAGAATCCCTGGACAGTCATGTGGCAAGTTCCTCTCTGCTATAGAGACAATTTGTTGTTGCTGGACAACTACAACATTAAGGCAAAAATCGCTGAGTTGAGGACACATTTTCATTTCTGAGCTCCATTTGCCTTTCTAAGGGAGTGAGACTACTACAACCAAGGATGATTATGACTTCCTCATCATATTCCAATTCGGGAGGGGCATGGATTCTACTTTCGCAAATTCAAGAGAGTGAAAGATAGACAAAGCAAATTAGTAACACGAAAAGTTTATAGAGTTACAGCATGCCTTATAATGAGATACCTGAGGGCAATACTATTTTGAAGATTTCTTTCTTCTTCTTCCTCTACTTTTTAACATTTTATTTATTTGACAGAGAGAAACACAGTAGAGAGGGAACACAAGCAGAGGGCGTGAGAGAGGGAGAAGCAGGCTTCCCGCAGAGCAGGGAGCCAGATGCAGGGCTCGATCCCAGGACACCGAGATCATGACCTGAGCTGAAGGCAGACGCTTAACAACTGAGCCACCCAGGCACCCCTGCTTTTTCTCTGCTTTCTCCTTAATGCTGCAAGTTCCAACAAGGCTGGGTTTTGCAACTTTCCCTCAACACTTTGAACTGGGGACTGGAACCTGGGGACTAAGGGGCAGGATGGAAATATGGGCCACTATCTTGGTGGCTTTTTGTGGATTTCACAAAGCTGCAAGGGCCAGCTGGCTATGGAGAAGACCTTTGGGTGACACCCAGGCCATGTCAATCACTCGCTCACCAAGGCTTCACCACCTCGAGCAGTTTTCCAGCTGAACCACATTAACCAGTCTGTCCTGAAGAGTCTTCAGTCAGCTGCACGATATGGTTTTGCTTCTGTTTTATGTTGTCTTTTCATCCCCAAGTAGAGCTGTCTGCAAACAGAGTCTAATTCTACCTTTGTATCTATTAAAAAGGCATACAATCTACATATGTTGAATTGAGTCTTCTTGTCCTGTTCTCATCAGAATATTCAGTTTTAAGAGCAATGTGCAAAGTCTCTTAGTGAAGGACCCCGTATCATGGAAGCTCCTTCTGACGTACCCGGGGCTCCCGTAAGCAAACACTTAATAAGCTTTTTTTTTTAATGACAAGATACTAAAAAGTAGTATAGTATCTAATAGCTTTTTGTTGCATAGACATATAGATAGTTTTAAAGTGGGAAGTACAAAATTGATGGGTTCTGATATTTGATTTAGGTTGAAAGCTGGCTTTTAAATAGATATAGTATATTGGTTGGCATCATAGAGGTGAATCTGAATTTCCAAGCAGGAATGCTTCACATTTCTGAGTATCTGAATAAATGAGTTGTTCAAAGGAATTCACCACACACACACACACACACACACAGACACACACTTTGATCATTGGCAACTTTTCCCTGGATTACTCAGGCTTCAGTCAAGTGTGTTCACCCACTCTGCCTTTCACCAGTGCCATCTCTTCATACACCCGTAACTATCTGGCACATGGTGAAATCATGATTGAGCAAAGGGGCAAGTAGGAGGCAAAATGGAGTGCTGTCTCCCCTAATTGCTATGTAAGCGAGACAATAAAAAGGATGAAACAAATTAAATTAGCTAAGAAGCAAGAGCATCCCAATGAACTGGCCAAGATAATCAACTTGGAAAATTAGCTATTAAACCTCCACACATGCTCATTTTCATAATATTTTGCATGTGCTTATGAAACGCAATCCCCCATTGAAACTGCTGGGATGAAGGTGCTCTTCAGTTCTCTGAGGTAAGTCATTTGCAATTGGCCTTAATGAAGTTGTGTGAGATTTGTTGTTAATGCCCTCGTTCATCATTTTCCATTTCAGTGCTAGACTGTTTTGATTGAGATATGGGGAAGTACATAAAAGAGAAAAGCAGTCGACTCAAACTAGTTACTTCTCTGAATTTTTCCACCTGACTCTATTCTTAGTTCCAATTATGTGCACTAGAGTATGAGTTTGGGGTTGTATCATTAGTACTTTTGTGTATCATCATCATCATTTAAATACCTGATCTTTACTGATTTTCAGACTACCTTCCATACATTTTATGAGATTTAATAATTCCTATTTTTAAAATCTTTTCTATCTCATCATCCTGTGTCTCTCAATGTTAGCCCTTCTTATATACAGGTCTTTATACTTACAGTTAATTCTTCATTACTCATAGCTGTCATTAAACAACCACAAATAATAATATAATCTGCACACAATAAATATCAATGCTTCACTTTACCCAATAATTCTAATTTTATAGCCCATGGAACTGTTATTAGGATACAAAATGGATAGCCAAATGAGTTTACTGGAGATACTCCTTTTTTTTCTTTAGGTTCAAGTTTTTATTTAAATTTCAGTTATTCAACATACAGTGTAATGTGAGTTTTAGGAGTAGAATTTAAAGATACTTCACTTATATGCAATATCCAGTGCTCATCACAAGTGCCCCCCATTAACTCATCACCCATTTAGCTCATCCCCCCAACCACCTCCCCTCCAGCAACCCTTAGTTTGTTCTCTGTTGTTAAGAGTCTGTCTGTTTTACGGTTTGCCTGTACTTTTCCCCCATATGTTATCTATTCTGTTTCTTAAATTCCATATATGAGTGAAATCATATAGTAATTGTCCTTCTCTGACTGACTTACTTCAGTGAGCATAATACACTCTAGCTCCATCCACACTGTTACAAATGGCAAGATTTCATTCTTTTTTATGGCTGAGTAATAGTCCATATATATATATATATATATATATAAAATATAAAATATGTTAGAGTAATAATGGAGTAATATTCCATTTCATATACATATAAAAGGCACACATCTTCTTTAGCTCTTTATCCATTCATCAGTCCATGGACATTGGGGCTCTTTCCATAATTTGGCTATTGTTGATAATGCTGCTATGAACATCAGGGTTGCACTCCCTTTCTCTTTCTCTTCATTGCTTTGCTAGATCATAACGGCTACTCAAGACAAAAAGGTATTGAAGCATGCAATTGAGATTGAAAACTTTTGAATAAGAAGAGGAGTGATGAATTCAGATGATTCACAATCAAGAAATGTGAGAGCTGCTGTCCTGAAGATTAGTTATTCAGAAAAAAATGCTTTAATTGAAGATTATGATGGTAAATTTCATGTGTCAACTTGACTGGGCCGGTACAACGTTGTCTCTGGGTGTGTCTGTGAGGATGTTTCTGTTAGATATTAACATCGGAATCATTTGCGTGAGTAAAGACTGCCCTCACCATTGCATGTGGGCATCATCCAACCTGTTGAGGGGCTGACTAGAACAAAAGGCAGAGGAAGGGTGAATTTGCCCTCTGTCCTCCAATATCAGTTCTCCTGGTTCTCAGACCTTTGAATATGGACCAAGACTTACACCCCCCAGTTCTTAGGCCTCCAGACTCAGACTGGGATTTACCATGTAGGCACCCCTGGTTCAGAGGCCTTTCAGCTTGGATTAGAACTACACAATCAGCTTTCCTGTTCTCCAGCTTGTAGATGGCAGATCGTGGGACTTCTCAGCCTCCATAATCATGTGAGCTGGTCCCTCATAATAAATCTCTTTCTACATAGTATCAACAGAGAGAGAGAGAGAGAGGGAGAGAGAGAGAGACACACACACACACACACAGAGACAGAGACAGAGAGAGAGAGAGATATCCTATGGGTTGTTCCTCTGGAAAACGGATTAATACAAAGATTAAAAACACATCCTCTCCTAATAGAGTATTAGTTTTATCTACCCATCTTCCTCTTGGTTTATCTTCATGGAGCTATTTTTTTTTCACCAAATATTTGAATCTACCCCCAAAGAAAATAGTTTCTATAGCTTTTTCCTTGTACATGTGAACAAGCTGCTTCTGAACTTAGAGCCAGACGGAGTCATCTCCGAACTCTCAGGCCAGAATCTCAGAGATCTCCTATGTATGATGGAGCAGCTTAACGGTAGGGGTTCCACGAGCCTTGGGTTATGGAAAAGTGCAAACTTACGCCTGGTACTGAGAGAGCCAATTTTCAAATGAAGTAGTGCTCTGCGTATTCAGTCTTATTTATTCTTATCATTTGAGAAGGGGAAAAAAAAAAGGAGGACCAAATGAAGAGGGAAACTACATCAAAATGAGAAGATGATACTTCAGGCCAAGTGTCTGGCATTAGTACTAATTTCAGCTAAATAGAAAATGCCTAATGGCATGCAATTAGATTAAAATACATTTTCACTAGAAAGACAAAGAGGTCTTACCTTTTGAGGTAGAGATAAAAAGGTACTTTGGGTAGATACACAATTGAGGATTAACATTAACTTCTGTACACATCTTGAATTTCTTCACCAGAGACAGAATGATACACGTCCCCAGCTTAAAATGGCAAGTATGTTCACTCAACTGTGACCACCAGATAAATTTCTGCTTCATTAGGAATCAGCACAGTAGATGTTCAATAAGACAAACAACTATTAGGAAATTAGAGATATTGGTATATTATTCTAAATAAATTCAAGTTGTTTTATTGCCTTTGTTAAGTTTCCCCAAATATTTACTGAGTGCCTGCTATTTCCTAAGGTACGGTATTTAGTCTGGGGATACTGTGTAAGGGATGAGTTAGACTGGGCCCCTGCCCTGACAGAGCTCACAGGTGTGAAGTCTGATGACAGACAAGGAAATGACAAGCAAGGAAATGAAGCATGTATGTTGTAAAAGATAAAGTAGAGTATCTGTACTTTCAAATACCTTAATCCATTTTGTCCCTCTGGGTTGTAGCTCATTCTTCATTATTTGTTCATGATGAACAATAAACATCTATAGAATCCCAACTGTTTTCCAGGTATTTTACTTTTAAAAATAACGCATCCTTGTCTCAAAGAATCACAGGTCTTAATAGTCAAAAGAAAACCCGTGTTTAAAAGAAAAAGTAAGACTTAACATTAAAACTAGCATGAAAGAGGAAAAAAAGGTAAAGACAGGTCTGAGAAACAATAATCTAGGTCACGTGGTAAATAAATGGGCTTTTACGGTCTCTTCTGGGTACCTGGGGTAGATTAAAGATGGCTGCCAATTCTTTGCCACTCTGTCCATTGAGACGCAGACCCATTCTCCTTGAATCTGGGTGGTCTCTGTCACGACGCTGACCAATAGAATACAACAGAAATCATCACTCTTCCAGGCCCAGACCATAAGGAACTGGCAGCTTCCACTTCCTGTCTCTTAGAGCACTCACTCTTACAACACGGCCACTGTCCTGTGAGGAAGCCTAAGCAAGCCCATGTGGAGAGGAACCAACGACCCTGACCTACAGTCCCAGTCAAGCTCCCCGCCGACAGCCAACACCAAACTACGAGCCATGTAAGTGACCACGCTGGAAGGCCCCAGTCTAGCTACCTCTGCTTGATACCATCTGGAGCAAATGCAAGCTGCCCAGAGGAGCCCTTCCTGAATGCTTGACCCACAAAATTGTGAGTAAAATACAGCTGTTTTCGGAGGGGGGGGGTGTCAATTGTTACATGGTAATAGATATGAGAACAGAAACTGATCATGATTAATACCATTCACTTCTTTTTTTTTTTTTTAAGATTTTTTTATTTATTTGACAGAGAAACACAGCCAGAGAAGGAACACAAGCAGGCAGAGTGAGAGAGAGAGAAGCAGGCTTCCCGCCGAGCAGGGAGCCTGATGTGGGACTCGATCCCCGGTCTCTGGGATCATGACCTGAGCCGAAGGCAGTCACTTAACCAACTGAGCCAC
The DNA here is from genome assembly GCA_004023965.1 of Spilogale gracilis. Taxonomy (NCBI): domain Eukaryota; kingdom Metazoa; phylum Chordata; class Mammalia; order Carnivora; family Mephitidae; genus Spilogale; species Spilogale gracilis. The sequence continues at coordinate 19,228 of PITA01023445.1, forward strand.
CCAGGCGCCCCAATACCATTCACTTCTATATGTAAAGTGGTTAAAAGTACAGCTTCTGAAGTCAAACTGCCTGAGGTCCAGCTGTGTGACCTCAGACAATTTAATCTCTCTGTGTCTCAGATCATTCTTCTGTAATATTAGGTTAATTATCACCTAAGTCTTAGGATTTTTTGAAAGAATTAAATGAAACAATTCACATGAGGCACTTAGAAACTGCTTAATGCATAATTAAGAGTACTGAGAATTCACTATTATTATTGTGAGAAAAAGCTGAATTAGAAACTACTGACTTTTAAATGGACTTTGAGAACACATCTGTTCATAGCTTGGGAGCCTGTCTGTCAATACATTAGAATCTTCAGCTTTACTCTGCTCAGCCTCCCATATAAAATCACGAGCATTTCAATGACTATCTCCCTCAGGGTTAATTTGGTGTTATCCCAAGCTCTTATATTTCGTATACTGTGAAAATATTGTTTCAAGAAATGGTCTGCTCATCAAAAACATGTATCTCAATTGTGTTAAGTATATAATGACTTGCCATGTTAACAAGATAAATCCAGGGTTAATTTAATGTGAGTTTCTGAGATTTATTTTATTTTTTCTGGCTCTGTGAATTGAAACATTTCTTCCACTTAAGTTTTGAGCATTCTGGAAATTGTTTATATTGCTCTTAAATGTTACTGAATTCTGATGCTATGAATCTATAATCTAGGGTTTGTCTTAGAATTCAAAATTAATTTTGAACAATTTGGCTAGCCATATTTGTGGGGAGAAAATCAAAGGAAAGCGAACAACAACCACAACAACTAAAACACACAGAGGCACACAAAACACAAAAAACTACACACACAATTTTTTTTGCAAACACAAGTCTGCAAATTGAGGTCTGATTAATAAATCAGTCTCATTAAACTACTGTTGTTAATTCAAAAACAATCTCCCTGTGGGACATGATTATATATAGAAACATATTCTAAGTTGACTGTTGTCAGGAACTCAGAATAGTATCACACGTCAATTTGTAATACTTTCCTTCCAGATCATGAATGGCATTACTTGAAATATCTTCTATTTGTGCATCAGTTTCTTCTAAATGGGAAAATTCCCTGAATATTCGTGCAAAATGAAGGCAAAGAACACTAAATTGAAATGCAATAGAAGGAGTTTATTTCCAAGCCACAGCTTGGAATCATCTCTGTTTTGAATGTTACTGGCAAAGAATGCATTCTTGATTAGGCTTTGTTGGTAGGCAAAATGTAGAGCACATTTCCAGTTCCCTAAGTCCCTGAGACTCTAGAAATCCAATTCTGAACTACATAAAACAGCTCAGCACAATCCTCCCCTCCCCCTGCCCAAAAAAGCAGCACTCAACAAGGATAGAGCTGACAGCACGTAAGAGAACTACCAATGTCTAGAGTGATCTGAATATACATACACATACATATGTATATACGTGTATATACATATATATGTATATATACAAACTTCTTAAAAATAGATGTTTAAAAAAATATCACGAAGGAAAACAAGATTAAAAAGCCTTTCTTTTTTTACTTTAAATTTTACTTCATTAACATACAGTGCAATATTGGTTTTAGGAGAATTCAGTGATTTATCACTTACATACAACACGCAGTGCTTGTCATAACAAGTGCTCTCTTTAATCCCCATCACCATTCTAGCCCATCCCCCATCCACCTCCCTCCATCAACCCTCATTTTGTTCTCTATTGTTAAGAATCGCTTATGGCATGCTTCCTTCTCTCCTTTTTTTCTTTCCCCCTCTTCCCATATGTCCATCTGTTTTCTTTCTTAAATTCCACATATGAGTGAGATCATGTGGTATTTGTCTTTCTCTAACTGACTTCACTGAGCCTAGAACACTCCAGCTCCATCCACATGGTTGCAGATAGCAAGAGGCCTTAATAAGGAGTCTGCCTCTGTCAGTGACAAAGAAAGAGGAAAAACGTGGAAGACCTGAGAGGACAATGTTTGGAGAGCGGAGCTAGGAAGAATTCATGATCAAATTACATCAGGTGTTATCACAATTGCTACGAGAGCAGCTGTGCCAAAAGTTGCTACCCCTGAACTCTGCAGATATCTTATAAAAGTAAGAATGAGAATGGCTGGAATTAGTTCCCTGTTCCACCACTGGCCAATTGTATGATCGTCGAAATATCATTTAACATTTTGTGTTTGTTCCCCCAGCGATATATTAACGGCAATTACCTCATGCCCTCCACTTGTCCTATTGAAATCCCATGAACTAAAATTCTTTGAAAGTCGCATGTCCCTTAAATGATACAGCCTCATGGGTATCATTTTTGTCATCCTCATTCCCAAAGCCCATCTGAGGAGGGAAAGTTCATGGGCACTGAGGCCTTGCCCTTTGTTTCAAGCACTGAATCCTTGGCATCTTGTTAGTTCTGCTTCTTCCACTGCGGGCTGGCTCAGAACAGCCCATAGAACCACAGAAAAAGTCATCAGTTTCCTTTGTTACTGTTGTCATCGACCCTGACCAACAGGTCCCGCTCTTGGCAGCCCCCTCGGCTAGGGCTCCGCACCTCGCAGGGCTACAACATTTCTGTCATCAGATTACCTCCAGATACACGGTCTCCCAGCAAACATTAAGTCTAATGAAAACATTACTAAAAGGTATTAAAAGGTGAGCCTGCATGTTTTACATTTCCCCTAGAGCCTTACTCTTGGTGATTTACATAACTGCTTCAGAATATTCAAAATGCATTTATAAATGTCACCATTTGCAGAGATTATTTGTATATTGCTCTTAATTAACTTCAAAATCTAGTTGGCCAGGATCAGGGGTTTTTGTGCGTCCTATCTCCTGTCTCACTCGGCACTGGTTTAATTATGTTCCCAGCTTGCTTTCACCTAGATCAAAAGCGGGAGAGAGGACTTGAGAAGGATTATCATAATAAATAAAATACATTTGCTCGTTCTTTGGTTCCCCATTCTGTGTTTTTTCAGTTTGTACTGTAGAAATAATGAATGCACAACATGTCTATTCTACATGTGATAATGCATCCAGGATACTCTAGACACTTAGATATCACAACAACAACTGCGCTATTTAAAAACGCAACCTAGTTTCTAGCGCAACACTTTGTTTCAAGAGAAGGCAGAACAAATAACTCATAGTATGTTTTTAATGGTCTACACTCTTTCAGAAACCACGGCAAGAGGAAAAGGTCATCCTGACCGTTTATTCGTAAAATTAGAGTCACACTAATTTTAAGATTGACGAAAATCACAAGATGGAATCATCTCTAATCAGAATAAGCAAAGAGAAATGTAAGAGGTGTCAGATTCGTGGAAAACAAAAGCTAGAGGTAACCTCGTGCATATCATTTGATTTCTTGATGCTCACTGGAAAAATTTTCAAAGAGTGCTACAAGTATTCGGCAAAAACAAGTTAAAGTGCGGCTTTTTTCTTCATAACCCTTCAACCAAGTCCAACTCCCCTCTCGTGCTAGCCCTACTCAGAACTTGGTATGTACATGTTTTCAAAACAGTTTAAAGCCACACATACACGACCGTGTATATATAATGTTCATAAAATATAATCATACAAATAATATCTATAAGGATGTACACATTCATGCATTTACTTAATGTTTTTCCTTTTGATGATCATTCAGGTTGAATGTCCTAACAAATACACCTTTGGCCATTATGTTTAAATATTTTTAGAATACATATTCCTAGGCGCTTAATTGCTAATTCAAAGGATACATTTTAATTTCGGTATCTACAGCCAAACTTTGCCTTCCAAATAGTGACTAAGGCAATTATGCTCTTACTGTGTATGGAAGTCAACATTTTCCTCCATTTATTTACGTGGCACACTGTGTCACCTTTCCTATTTTCCAGTACAATTAGGAAGTTATTCATTATTCTATAATTTCAGTGGAAACTTGGAAAAGAGCAGAGATAAAGTATATGCTCATTCATCTACCTTTTACTAAAGGTACCTTAAATGAAGTATCTAAAACCAGGAAAAAAATACATAAATCTTTTCTCTGAGCAAAATTTGGTTAAACACACACATGGTTATCTCTAAAATATCTAAAAGGGGGTGGAGTGACAATCTGGAATTCTTAAAAAATACAAAAGACAGATGAAGTGGCAAATACCAGAAATCCAAAATTGCTTCTGAAATTTTATGTAGTTCAAACCACAAGCTCTAGAGAAACTGCGAAGTTTTTAAGATTGGAGATACTTCGGTATTTAAGATCACCACCCCTCCCCCCAAAAAAACCTGTCATGAGAGGTTGTGGCAATAACATATATCATAAGAATGTCATTTAATAAGGTCTGGTTACAAATAAAAATCCAAATAACTTTATTATGATAAAATTTCACATAATCAAGCCCTATGGCTAACCATGAACAGTCTATCCAGCCTTTGTCTGAGTGGGGACATCACAGCAAGAAAGACGTATAACCAACTTCTACAGAAGTTATTTATAAAGCAAAAAGAATTAAAACAAGTGTCCATTTGTACATTGTGCTTGGTAGAACAGAATGGGGAGACTGAAAATATACCAAGTATGCTACTGTTCAAATTAGGTGAGCATTATGGAACAAATGGTTTTGGGTGATTACATCATTTAGATTTTCACTTTACACCATTTAAGAAAATAAACTCCTGATAGATTAGAGACATAAATATGGAAATACTTTAGAAAGTTAGCAGATAGAGAACAGAATGATTATCAGATCAGTGGAGAAGGTGAACTTTCCTATCCTTGAGATGCAGAAGTCACAAAGGCAAAGCTGACGTTAAAATAGGATAAACTCCTGTTTTGTCTCATAGAAAATAAAACTAATATACGTGATGGTAGCATTGCTATTTTTGAGAAAAACATCAAGGCCAAAGCTATAAACAGATAATTCATAGAAAGAGTAAATACACACAAAGAAGCAAATGTCATTCTTGCTGGTATTCATAACAAACTTGAGGCACTGACACTGCTTAGACTGACATGTTTTAAAATGCGGCTAAAACTGTCGTATAACCCTTTTGGAAAACAACGTGACCCTACAAATGAAGAGCCAGTAAATTGCATATACATTTTAATAATAAATACCATAGAAATTTATCCTAGGAAATAAAATGAAACTATTATTTACTGTGCTTGGTACCTTACATATATTATCTTATTTAATTCAACAAAAGAAAAAAAAAACCCATAAGCACAAATATATTCATTGTTGTGTTTCCCACAAAAGGACAAGCATTCTAAATGCCAACTATTTAATGTATGACCCACTGGCATAGAATGTATCCATTTAAAAACAAAAACAATAAAAAGCGTTCTGAGGCTTAAATAGATGTGACTGGTGATAACATAAAAATTACTTATTTGAGGGAGTTCTAGCTCTCTCCCCTCTGTCTCATAACTGTACACATTCTCACATCTTTGTGCCTCATACAAATGTTTCCTTAGAACAATTCGTCCTAAAATCAGAGTCGAGGTCGTGGGGGGAGTGGGTATGGTGGTACAGGAGGAGAAGCGCCTCCTAGGACACACACTTTGCTGTGGGAGAGAGGCATCACTGTTGGAGGGTTCCAGCTGGAAGGCGGCAAGAGAAAATTGAGGGACCAAGGAGGTCAGAGCAAGATGAAAGAAAGCAAGTTCTACTGAGGATGCAAGAACGAGAAGCTCCCTGGAGTCTCTAAGTGTGGAAAAGAGGAGGAAACACCACGCCTCAGCAAGATTTGCTAATGTCTAAGGACATCTGCTCTGTTTAATGTAAATCAAGTTTGAAATTCCTTTCTGGGCTCCCCTTTTAAAGATTTTATTTTATCTTATCTTATTTTATTTTATTTGAGTGCACATGAGAGTGGGGGAAAGGGCAGAGGGAGAGAGAGAATCTGAAGCAGACTCTGTGCTGATCATTCAGCCCAACGTGGGGCTCAATCTCACAACCCTGAGATCATGACCTGAGCTGAAATCAAGGCTCAGATGCTTCAGAGACTGAGCCACCCACGTACACCGGGTTCCCCTTAAAAAAAAAAAAAAAAAAAAAAAAAAAAAAAAAAGGACCTAGCTTAGGCTATACAAGTTTATGGTTGGTTATTCACTGATACAGAAAATGTTTATGGTATAACAGCCCCTTGCTTACTGGAAGGAACAGAAAGTGGCCAGGAGGAGTTGCTTGGGAGGAACATTACACTGGCATGGGGAGATCATAGGGCAACCCAAACATCTGCGTTCTGAGATCTGAGAGCTCAAATTCTGAGTTCATTGACTAGATGCCCATTGCAGCTACGAAAGCTTGGGAACCGAGAACAGATCTGACTGTTTTTCAGTCTGGAGGCGCTAGTGACAAGCAGCGGCAAGTACGTGGTGTTCAACAATGAGAACACAAAAACAAACGAAGAGGCTTCCAGACAACGAGCACCCACTGAGGCCTTCCACGAACAAGCCCCAGTCCACTCCTCCGATGTGAAGGCAGACTAGTAATGACGGACCACAAGAATGTTAAATATTAACTGTAAAAAAGCCAAATGGGGGATTTGTGCAGTTTGTGGGGTACCTGGCTGGCTCAGTCAGAAAAGCAGGTGACTCCTGGTCTTGGGGTTGTGAGTTCAAGCCCCACATTGGGTGTAGAGATTACTAAAAATAAACTTTAGAGTATGTGATTTAGCCCTTCTGACATTTTTCATACATACAAAGATCATTTTTAAAACTCTTTTTAAAATGCTTTTCACATTAAAAATTAAAAGTGCTGTAAGTGACCACACATTTCAGTGTGACTTTTAGTATGTTTCAGTGAGATGCAGTAGAAAAGTTGCACTGGGCAAGATGTTGCCTTCAGCAAGGGAAGATAATATATAAAAGTTAATCTTTGGGGGCCCCTGGGTGGCTCAGTCGGTTAAGCATCTGCCTTTGGCTCAGGTCATGATCCCAGAGTCCTGGGATTGAGTCCCACATGGGGCTCCCTGCTCAACAGGAAGTCTGCTTCTCCTTCTTGCTCTGCTGCTCCCCTGGCTTGTGTTCTAATAAATAAAAAATCTTTAAAACTAAATAAATAAATACAAAAGTTACATAATACTTTTCCACAGAGCCATGGAACCTTAAGATGAACATTTTTGCCTCTTATGAAACTAGTTGTTCCTGTAGTACTGTACTACTTGGGCCGTCTGCCAGCGAGCAGATGAGGTGCGCTGATCTGTCTAATCCACTGACAAATTTTCACTGACCACCTCAGATGTACAGACCTTGAGTGAAGTTCTGCAGTAATATTTCCACTAATCAAAATCACCATAAAAAAATAAAATCACTGCAGATAAACAGGTTTTTATTTTATTTTTTATTTTTATTTTTTCAAGGGTTTTTAAATTTTAAGATATTATACTAGTAGAGCTGATTGCAATTCAGTTGCAAATAATGTTTGCTTGGCTGGGGTAGGAGTACAACACTCTACGCGGAGGCCACCAGTATCCTCTGTCATGTGAAATGAGTCTGTGTTAGTAGAGTTGTGATCACAGTTGTAATTTAATACAATTTTGATCATCTTAAACCTCTTTACCATCAACTTCTAAAATATAAATGGTACTTTTTTCTTATATAATTAGAAAGCATCCACTCATTAATTATTTGTGAATTACCTTAACATTTTAAGTAGTGAAATAATCAGTGGAGGTCATTAAATGATGTCACTACACTGGAGCCTTTACCACATTGTGGAGCAGAAGAACTTACACATCAAGTCTTGGCTAAACATTAGCCCAGGACACAATTACCTGTTAATGCTCTCAACAAGTGCTTTCTGGGATCTTTCACTTAACTTGTCAAAAACAGATGGCAAAATACCCCAATCAAGAAAGTTTAATTGCATTTATCTTAATGAGCAAAAAAAAAATAAATAAATCTGTATATTCATAATTTTTATGTAGCTTTTTCATTTAGCATCTTAAACCAAATAAAATAATGTATGTTATTTTATATATTATTTCAAAGCATAGTGTAATAATTTTTTCATTTTAGACTACACTTAAAGTCATAATTAAGAGTCTTAAAAATTAACTAAAAATCAGTACATAGGAATCAGATATACATAACAGGTATTATTGACACAAAACCTTTCCTAGGCCAGGAATAGGAAGAATTAAAACCAGACTTTAAGTTAATCAGTAGTATAGTATCCTTAAAGAACTTGTTGACTAGAATGGAACATAGGAAAATGGATACTCTGGGAGCCTTCTGAGGTAGCTCTACAGGGAGAGTGCTCTCCTTCCCTTATATTTTTCTTACTGCAGATTAATAAAATTCTGCCAAAAGTTTGGTTACTATGACTCTATCCTGAAAAACTAAACCACTCTCAGTGTACTAAGTCCTGTAAGTAAATCAACCCTTCCATATGTGCACACAAATTTAGTTTCTTGTAAAAGACTGATTTAAATTTTTTCAAAAGGTCTACCATGCTAGATAGGTCTTTAGCAATTTTTTAAGACCCTGTGTAGAGATGGGTTCCAAGTAAATCTCATCTTCTTTACCTATGGTTTTATACTTACTTGTTTTGTTGAAGTTTTATATTAGTTTTGCTTGTCTTCTATAACCCTTAATGGAAATTTTAAGAACAGATAAGTTATCTTTGTTTCAAAGAAGCTTCCTTCTTTGAAAGGTTCTGAAAGAACACAGAACCACTTCTTCAGGATAGAGACAGTTAGAAATAAGGAAACATAATTTAAAAAAGAAGAAGGGGCGCCTGGGTGGCTCAGTTGGTTAAGCAACTGCCTTCGGCTCAGGTCATGATCCCGGAGACCAGGTATCAAGCACCACATCGGGCTCCCTGCTCGGCGGGAAGCCTGCTTCTCCCTCTCTCACTCCCCCTGCTTGTGTTCCCTCTCTAGCTGTGTTCTCTCTTT